>OY856413.1:203633424-203933424 GCA_963693085.1 Alisma plantago-aquatica
CCAGCCCAAAAGCTAAACCAGGTGGGTCCCTGCCACGGACCAGCAAAGAGCCACGCCCCCAAGTAGACACATGGCATCCGCCGATTGGTCTTTCAAGGTATTTGTCTTCTAAATGATCAGAACTTGCATAATTCATAATAAATAGTTCCAATGTCCAATATTTCCCAGAAAAATACCAATATGTTCATAAAAATGAGTAGAACACATTAGAATGATAATATTAGGCTTTTGATGCATGAACACTAGTGATATCTTATTAGCTATGAAATGCTTAATTGATAGATAATAAATATCAAATAGTGACCTAAAATTATGAGAAAATACCAGTAAATCATATTTCATGTTTACAATGCATATGATGTTAGATATGGTCATGTTGATGCACGAAATCACATAATTTACTCCATATATCTAATTAGGGTTGATAACCCTAAGTTAAATGTAATTAATACATACATGCTCAATAAATGATGGAATTTACAGAGTAAGCTCATATCAGTATATGGAACCTCAATTTCAATTATGAGATCATGATGATGCATAGAATCAATGTTATATGAAGATGACCCTTAATACATGGGATGAAACCCTATTTTGAATAATACATGTAACTTAGGGTTAATACGTGCACATCATTATGGGAATTATAATTATCAGTTAATGAAGCCCAATTCTGGGCCATAATCTGGAAAATAAGATCAGTAAGAAAATTCTAAGTCAAGAATACAAGTAATGATGCACACATCCTAATGAACTAAGCTAAACCCTAATGAACACGACGAAGGTTAAGATGAGATGTAAGATTATAAGAATCTGATGCTAGTATATGATCTTGTCTTGATCAGGTTTAACAAAGTTATAGATGACATGAGGAATATGTGATTAGAGTGATATGTCTCTTTAAAAGGTACGCCATTACCTCTTACTTGGCTTATTATACATGATGCTTGTGTTATATGGTAGTAAAGACTTGGCATATGGTATTGATTGAAATGATTGTCTTGTATGATATGTTGCTTGAATTTCCATACTTATGGCTATGAACACCTGTAAACATAATATAGATATTCCATCATAAGATAGCTCATAAACCACTTGGTGGTAGAGCGCATGCATAATGATCACAAATCACTTGGTGGTAGATCATATGATGTTTGTATAATGATCATAAACCACTTGGTGGTAGATCATAAGGCCTAAAAACATCAAAGCCCTTGGGGGCAGATGTACGAGATATATGATGGAAATAAGCTTAAAATATGTGTTCTCTTTTGTTAATGAATATCTTTGTGCAAGTATACGCTTTTCTTATATTTCTTTATAACTGCCAAGTATTAGTTTTATCTTATTGCCAAGATATGATGAGAGGTATATAAAAGACATGTAGGCGTACTCAGTACAATATTCTTGAATATTGTGCTGACGTGTACCACATGTAATCTTTTTTTTAGGTTGTGGTTATACTCTTGAAGATCCAGGATAGTTGAGAGTTGTGTGGTGAGCTGATGTACACGTGGACCTGTTGTCTTAAGATCATGTTGTTTAGTGGTAGTACATGTATATTTAAAGTTTGTTGTTCAATATGTAATATCAAATGATGTAACAATTCGTGTTGTAATTATATGTTGAATGGTGAACATGTATGTATGGTTTTATTATTGTTCATGTGCATGTGCTACTGATTGTTTCCTTCTGACTCCCTTAATTTTCTCTTTCTTAGCCTAGTGTGTAGCGTTCAATTTGAGGTTCTTGCTGAGGTGAGGGTTTCAATTTGGATGTCACACATTAGATTAAGTTTTAGAAAATATGGGGACATCACAGGTGGTATCAGAGCATGAACAATAGCAAAGTCTGACATTTGCTCATTATGCAACTCAAACTAAGAAAACCTTGAACTTAATAATCTTTTAGGGTTAGATTAGTCATCTTTTAGAGACTAGATCTGAACTAGCATCTAGGTGAGCACCTAGATGTCTGAGAACTAGGTCTAGACTGGTTCTTGTTGTATAGAAAGTCCTTAGATGTCGTTCTTTCCTTGTAGTGTAGCGGTATGGGACGTTGCACTATTTGGAAATGACGTGCATCAAGGGAAGAGAAACCCTAGACATATTGCAGACATTGTCTAGAGTAGCTACACTAGTCTACACCATGTTCTCACCCTTTTCACTAGTTTTCATGACACTGGACTCTCTACTATGTGTGCAACACTCATTTCTAGATTTGGTTTTTGATTCCAAACAAATCAAACCTCGATAGTTTTCTCTAACGCTTGTTTTATCGGAGAAAAACTATATAATATTTTATTATATATATGTATCACAAAAATGTGCCCCCACATTGAAAAAAACACTAGAGGGGGGGGTGAATAGAGTTTTTAAATAATTTTAACAATTTATTGAACTCAAACAACCACAATTGAAAATTGGAAGAAGGAGACAGGTGTTTAGAGTGGTTCCAACTTTAGCAACTACTAAAGTTGTCAGTCCACTACCCGGTTGCTTACCCAACCGGGATTTTGAAAGTATTTATTTTATTACCTTCCCAAGGATTTATACAAAATACAATACTTTCCTTTACACCCTTTGAACACCCTTCACTTGAAGTAAGTGCACCAACTTTGAGGTAGCCTTCTTGAAGTAACTCCAAGCTCCCCCTTGAAGTAGCCTTCCTCTCTAGAAGTAACCTCCCGTTGCACCAGCCTTCTGAAGTAGCTCAAAGTCACCTTCTTCACCAAGAAGATCTTCACCCTCTCCAATCAGCAGCCTCCAACCTAGGAGTAGCAAGGAGAGTACAAACGGTAATAGAGAACAAGAAAGAAAAAGGAAATTACACCTTATCCTTTGTAGCCCAAGGCTTGATTTGCCTAGATCAAGCGTATAGATCTCCTAACCAAGTGTGTGGACTTGTGATTGCAGTGGGTAGGAGATACTAGCCTATAGGACACGAAATATGAGCTAAGAAAGGAAGTAGCCAATGTTCACAAAGCTCAATTGTCTCACAAACAGATTGCTCAAAGTATGCTCAAAGAATTCTCAAGTGTAACAAGTGTATTTGAGTGTCCTATGGCTTGTCCTATTTATAGGAATGGCCTAAGGATGCTTAAGGACATTCTAGACAACTTCTAGGGGTTTCTAAGTGCTTAACTAGCCGTTAGGTACAAAGTTGTTGCTTTAACAACGGCTAATTAATTAATTCTGCAGTTGTTGTCAGAGACAATCTCGGTCGAGGAATGGTCGACCGAGACACCTACTCGGTCGAACTTTTGTCGACCGACAGGCACTCTGGAACAAGTGATTTGCAACGTCTTTCTCCAACTTCCAACTAACTTGTCTATTGTGTCTAACGGCTACTTTGGATCTTTCTCGGTCGAGAAGATTGTCGACCGAGAGTGTCTCGGTCGAGGAGTTTGTCGACCGAGATTGATCCTGTTTCAATGTTGCAATTTAGGCACTAATTATATGTATGAGTGTGCATATGTGATCCTATTTGAAGGGAATGACTTATCTAAATGTGGTGTTTATCTAGGGAGAATCTAACGCTTGATTTACATGCAATCTAAGTACTTGTACATTATATTTTTGTAAAAGTTTTTACAAAGTGATTACATTGCATGAAAACATAAACATGTAAGCATATGGATTTCCCTAGTTGCTTTGTCATCCACCTTAATCCTGCACACTCAAGTAGCTCGTTAGATTAATAAGAATGAAATGTTTGTCATAATCAAAACAAAGGGATTTATAGATGTCCATTTAGCCAACAATCTCCCCCTTTTTGAAGATGACAAACATTTCCAAAAATATAAATAAAGGAAATATAAACCATATGAGTTTCGTACCTTTAGATTACCTTTTGTAGCTTTTCCTCTTGGTTATAAAATGTGTGCTTATTATTCCCCTTGAATTTTGGAACATGAAATCCAATTCACTAGGGAATATAGCAACTTTCAATGTAAAGCCAAGAGTTTATTTATGAAACTCATTGATTGAGTGTTTCTAAGTTTTAGTTTTATATTTATTTCTCCCCCTTTGTCATTTCAAAAAGATATCCATTTAGAAATAAAAACTCCCCCTTAATTAGATGTCCCATCAAATCTAATGAAAAAGATGTCCATTTAAAAGCCAAAATATCATGATGCAAATAAGAGTTTTTGTTTAAGTAGCACAAATATCAAAGAAAACATCTTCCAAAGGAGTGATAAGCAGTTGCTTCCTAATTTTGTTAAATTGATCTAGTGGAAGCGGTTTTGTAAAAATATCAGCCAATTGATCTTCCGTATCAACATGATGAAGGGAAACATGATTCTTGGAGATATGATCCCTTAAAAAGTGATGACGGATTTCAATATGTTTAGCTCGGCTGTGTAAAATAGGATTGTGTGCTAAGTTTATGGCGCTCGTGTTGTCACAAAAAATAGGCGTAGATGAAAGAGTAAAACCATAATCGTTTAATACTTGTTGCATATAAAGCACTTGAGCACAACAAGACCCAGCTGCCATATATTTAGCTTCAGTTGTAGATAGGGCAACCGTATTTTGTTTCTTGCTAAACCAAGATACTAAATCTCTCCCTAACAAGAAACAACCACCACTAGTACTCTTGCGATCAAGGCGACAACCAGCATAATCCGCATCAGTATAAGCTTTAAAATCCAAGGATTGTCCTTTTGGATACCATAAACCAAAACAAGTAGTGCCGGCTAGGTAACGAAGAATTCGTTTAACTGCTAGAAAATGAGAGTGCATAGGTTAGATTGAAATCGAGCACAAAGACCAACGGGAAACATAATGTCCGGTCTAGAAGCAGTTAAGTAAAGCAAACTACCAATCATGGCTCTATATAAAGAATCATCAATAGGTTCCCCATTTTCATCCTTATCAATTTTAATAGAAGTAGCCATAGGAGTAGTAGCATGTTTGCACTGATCCATCCCAAAACATTTTAAGAGTTCTTTAGTATATTTTTCTTGGCTTATGAATATTCCGGCAGGTGTTTGCTTAATTTGAAAACCAAGAAAGAAAGTTAGTTCACCCATGAGGCTCATTTCAAATTCTTTTTGCATAATGTCACTAAATTGTGTGCACAATGAATCATTAGAAGCTCCAAAAATAATGTCATCAACATATATTTGCACAACTAGGAAATCAGATGTATATGTTTTGAAAAATAAAGTAGAATCTGAATTTCCAATAGAAAAACCATTATCAAAAAGATATGTCTTGAGCCTTTCATACCAATTTCTAGGTGCTTGTTTTAAACCATAAAGTGCTTTCTTAAGTTTATAAACATAGTCACCTTTTTCCGGTATTTCAAAACCAGGTGGTTGGGCAACATATACTTCTTCTTGAATGATGCCATTTAGAAACGCACTTTTTACATCCATTTGGTAGAGTTTGATGTTTTTATGTGCAGCAATAGCTAGTAACATTCTAATAGCTTCAAGTCTAGCTACCGGTGCATATGTTTCATCAAAATCTATTCCTTCTTGTTGATTATATCCTTGTGCTACTAACCGAGCTTTATTCCTTATTACTTCTCCTGCCTCATTTAGCTTGTTCCTAAAAACCCATTTAGTTCCTATTATGGTTTTATCTTGTGGTTTAGGAACTAAATCCCATACATCATTTTTAGTAAATTGATTCAATTCTTCTTGCATGGCTATTATCCAATAGTCATCTTTAAGAGCTTCAGATATCTTTTTAGGTTCAATGATAGAAACAAAAGCCATGTTTGCAACATCTTTAAAGGAAGACCGAGTTTTGACTTTATCATTAGGATCTCCAATAATTAATTCTTGAGGATGATCTTTTATAAGCCTAGGTGTAGGTTGTGGTTCAGCTTGGTGATTATTTGTAGTACCTTTCTCACTATCATTTGGTATGTTTAAATTTTCGAATTGATTAGTGAGATCTATGATTTCTAGATTTTCAGATTTGGACTCTTCTTGAAAAGAAACATGAATAGATTCCTCAACTTTTCTAGATATAGTGTTATATACTCTAAAAGCTTTGCTAGAAGTGGAATATCCCAAAAAGAATGCTTTGTGTGATTTTGAGTCAAACTTATCTCTATCATCTTTGGTATTTAAAATGTAGCATGTAGAGCCAAAGGTATGAAAATAGTCAACTCTAGGTTTCTTAGAATGTATTATTTCATATGGAGTTTTCTTTAAATGAGAGTGAACAGTTACTCTATTTAGCACATAGCATGCAGTGTTTACAGCTTCAGCCCAAAAGGTTTTGGGTGTGTTGTGTTCAAGCATCATAGTTCTAGCCATTTCTTGTAGTGATCGATTTTTCCTTTCAACTATACCATTTTGTTGTAGGGTGCGTGGAGCAGAAAAATTATGAGTGTACCCTTGAGATGTACAAAATTCTTCAAATGTGTGATTTTCAAATTCTCCACCATGATCACTTCTAATGGTACATATTTTGCTTTGTAATAGATTTTCAATCTTGGAACAAAATTGTATAAAGACATGAATAGTATCATCTTTAGTTGCAATAAAGTGTACCCATGTGTATCTACTATAATCATCAACAATAACAAAACAGTATCTTTTACCACCAATAGATTGTGTCCTCATGGGTCCAAATAAATCCATATGAATTAATTCTAAGGACCTACTGGTGCTAAGTACATGTTTTGGTTTAAAAGAGGTTTTGGTTTGCTTTCCCATTGTGCATGGTTCACAGTTTTCAACTTGATCAAAAGATAAAGTAGGCAATCCACGAACAAGATCATATTTCACTAACTTTTTAATAACATGTGAACTAGCATGTCCTAGTTTTTTATGCCATACTTGTAAGGTATTTTCATTTGCAAGCAAGCATTTTCCCACTACTGATTTCATAGAGTTAGGTTTAAGGATATAAAGATTTCCAACTCTATTTCCTTCATAAACAACATTTGTAGTGTTTTCTATCAATAACTTGCAGCAAGTTTTGTTAAATAACACATCATAACCACTATCACATAATTGACTAACGCTTATCAAATTATGGTGCAAACCATCAACGAGTAGAACATTCTTTATTTCGAGGTTTGTACCGACATTACCTATTCCAACGATTTTTCCCTTACCATTGTCTCCAAAGGTGAATGTTCCACTTTTCTTTTCTTCAAAGGTTTGGAATGCATCCTTGTTCCCGGTCATATGTTTGGAACATCCACTGTCAACCACCCATTCCTGCATTAAAATGTAGATTTTGGTACCCATGTGATGGTCCGATATGGTTAGAATCATTTAAGTACAGATTTGTATAAGAGTTCTAAATCAGAAGTCCAGTCGGTCGACAATTGTTCGACCGACATATGTCTCGGTCGACAAATTGTCAATCGAGAAGATTACTGTATTACAAACTAGGAAACACAGAAATGTAGCTCGGTTGACCAATTTTTTACCGAAATAATTGCTGTAAATTTTGATATGTTACAAACATTCGGTCGGTCGACAATACTTCGACCGATTAATGGTTCGGTCGACAATACTTCGACCGACTAAGTTTCTGTTTCAGTACAACAATGCAGAAAATTAACAATAAGCATGAAATCTTTTGTTTAGTTGAGATAAGACAATATAAATAGCAAGATGGAGCTTTTTGGTCATATCTCAACTAAATTCTATTTGACTCTACTAAGTTTGAGGTTTTGGGACCCAAACTAATTTGGAATCCTTAGTTTTATAAGGGCATGAAAAGGAATAGTGTCCAAGACGTAAACAAAAATGGCAAGTAATAGAATCAACTTCATTTCTCTTTCTAGCCATTGTGTTCTTGGGTACAAACATAGTTTGAGTTCTTTTGGGTTGATTTTTCTTTGGAGCATATCCCAAACCTTTTCTTCCGTTGAAAACAGTACCAATGCTTAGAATGTTATCAAGTATATCTTTTCTTCTTAACTCATAAAGTTCTCTTTGCAGCTGAGCAATATCATTCATTTTCTTGTGTAAATCTTTTCTTGCTTGATCTAAATCAGATATCAATGAATCTCTTTCTTTTATAACATTATCATAGTCTAGATGGTTACACAAAATAGGTTGAGTCTAAAAATCTTTTAGTTTAGATAACAAGTCAGTCTTTTCTTTAGAAAGAAGATCAACATTTGTTTCTAAAGTGAGTAACTTTCTAGTGCAATCATCTAAAGATGTTTTTAAAGACAAATTTTCAAGATCAATGTTTTTCTTGTCAGAAGAAAGAGTATCTAATTTAGCACTTAGCTCATCATTTGATTTGATAACCTTCTTTAGTTTCTTCTTGACATCAACATACTTATCATGAATTTCTTGTAGACTGGTAACTAACTCTTCTTTAGGAAGATCAAGTAGGCTTACCTCTTGAGAGTCTTCATCATCTTCTCTTGCCATTAGACAATCCACCGTTTCTTCTCCGCTTTCACTGTCACTTGACTCGTCCCATGCAGCTTTATAGGCTTTTTCTCCCTTCTTCTTGTGTGAGCTTTTCTTTCCTTTCTTTGCTTTAGAACATTCATTTTTGAAATGCCCTTTCTTCCCACATTCAAAGCACCTAGGAGGGGTAGAAGAAGAACTGGAAATTTTGTTAGATTTAAATATTTTGTATTTCTTACCATTGACTATCAAGGCTTCTTCTCCTTCTTCTTCACTTGACTCCTCACTTTCTTGTGTGACGACCTTTGAAGCTTTTAGAGCCACATCCTTCTTCTTTCCTTTCTGGAGTTCACGTGCTCTTCTTTCTTCCTCTTCTAGGGTTGCTTCATGAGCTTCTGAGTTGCTAATAAGTTGCTCCATTTTCAGTCGAGTGAGGTCGTTTTCTTCTTCAATGGCTGTCACCTTTGGCTTATATTTTGGAGGAAGTGAACGAAGGATCTTTGATACCTGATCTTCTTCAAGGACAGGTTTTCCTAGGGCACTTAAACTATTAACAATAGTAGAAAATTTTGCAAATATTTCACTAATAGATTCATCAGGATCCATACGAAAGTGTTCAAAATTTTGTTTAAACATGCTAATTTTGGAGTTTTTGACTTGGATTGTTCCTTCATAGGTTATGGATAATCTATGCCAAATATCATAGGCTGTGTCACAATTAGATATTCTATTAAATTCTCCTACCGATATAGAACAATATAAAATGCTTACAGCTTTTGCATTCATTTGAGCTAGCTTTACCGTATTTGCATCCCATTCTGTAAATTGAATTTGAGGGAGCTCATATGGGGTTGACACCATTCTCCATAAGTCCCAATTGATGCCTTGGAAGTAGAACTGCATCCTTCTTTTCCAATATTGGTAGTTTGTTCCATCGAACGCTGGAGGCCTAGCAACAAGTGTCCCTTCGAGGTTGAGGTTGTTGAGCACTCCATCACCCATTTCTTCAAGACCTTGTTAGGGTTCCTTGAAGCCTGCTCTGATACCAATTGAAAAAAACACTAGAGGGGGGGTGAATAGAGTTTTTAAATAATTTTAACAATTTATTGAACTCAAACAACCACAATTGAAAATTGGAAGAAGAAGACAGGTGTTTAGAGTGGTTCCAACTTTAGCAACTACTAAAGTTGTCAGTCCACTACCCGGTTGCTTACCCAACTGGGATGTTGAAAGTATTTATTTTATTACCTTCCCAAGGATTTATACAAAATACAATACTTTCCTTTACACCCTTTGAACATCCTTCACTTGAAGTAGGTGCACCAACTTTGAGGTAGCCTTCTTGAAGTAACTCCAAGCTCCCCCTTGAAGTAGCCTTCCTCTCTAGAAGTAACCTCCCGTTGCACCAGCCTTCTGAAGTAGCTCAAAGTCACCTTCTTCACCAAGAAGATCTTCACCCTCTCCAATCAGCAGCCTCCAACCTAGGAGTAGCAAGGAGAGTACAAACGGTAATAGAGAACAAGAAAGAAAAAGGAAATTACAACTTATCCTTTGTAGCCCAAGGCTTGATTTGCCTAGATCAAGCGTATAGATCTCCTAACCAAGTGTGTGGACTTGTGATTGCAGTGGGTAGGAGATACTAGCCTATAGGACACGAAATATGAGCTAAGAAAGGAAGTAGCCAATGTTCACAAAGCTCAATTGTCTCACAAACAGATTGCTCAAAGTATGCTCAAAGAATTCTCAAGTGTAACAAGTGTATTTGAGTGTCCTATGGCTTGTCCTATTTATAGGAATGGCCTAAGGATGCTTAAGGACGTTCTAGACAACTTCTAGGGGTTTCTAAGTGCTTAACTAGCTGTTAGGTACAAAGTTGTTGCTTTAACAACGGCTAATTAATTAATTCTGCAGTTGCTGTCAGAGACAATCTCGGTCGAGGAATGGTCGACCGAGACACCTACTCGGTCGAACTTTTGTCGACCGACAGGCACTCTAGAACAAGTGATTTGCAACGTCTTTCTCCAACTGCCAACTAACTTGTCTATTGTGTCTAACGGCTACTTTGGATCTTTCTCGGTCGAGAAGATTGTCGACCGAGAGTGTCTCGGTCGAGGAGTTTGTCGACCGAGATTGATCTTGTTTCAATGTTGCAATTTAGGCACTAATTATATGTATGAGTGTGCATATGTGATCCTATTTGAAGGGAATGACTTATCTAAATGTGGTGTTTAGCTAGGGAGAATCTAACGTTTGATTTACATGCAATCTAAGTACTTGTACATTATATTTTTATACAAGTTTTTACAAAGTGATTACATTGCATGAAAACATAAACATGTAAGCATATGGATTTCCCTAGTTGCTTTGTCATCCACCTTAATCCTGCACACTCAAGTAGCACGTTAGATTAATAAGAATGAAATGTTTGTCATAATCAAAACAAAGGGATTTATAGATGTCCATTTAGCCAACACACATATGTACGAGTAGGAGGTGGTCATGCAACCTAATTGAAAGTGAATGACATCGGTCTAGAAGAGAGAGTAGTTCTAGATTAGATGTCTACATCCTTGTTTGTTATATGTGATAGATGGAATATATGAAATAAGATTTGATATGATGTAAGTCTTATATAGATGACAATGCATAAATGGTTAATCATGTACATGAACAATGATGATAACATGATTAAGTTGGTTAATCTTGTGATGCAATCATTAATAAATGTTGTAATTTAGTATGAACAATGAAATAAGATCATATGAATGAAACATGTTACATGAGGTGTTAATCTTAGTGCTTAACAAAGATGGAAAATATAGTTTGACAGCTAGTACAACATAACGATCTTGACACCTTGATATGATCTATATGGATAAAGTGGGTTAATTATAGTTAACTCCCTCCTAAAAGGCATATGTTAATGTTGAACATGTTCTAACAAATTATCTCAATAAAATATTGATGACACCTTAATATAATGGGTTAATGTGGTTAACTCCTTTAGAACATGTTAATATGTTTTTGGGACCCTAATGCATGGGTAAAGATAAGGATGTAACCCTAACATATGAGATATGTCATGACATAACCAGAGTTTCTAAAGCCTTGTTTTAACCTTATATGAAGAGGTGTTTTACCTTAGATGTTTTAGAACCTCCTAATAGTGGTTTGGATATGAGTAAGGAGTTTTGTTTTTTTATATGTTGCAGATAGAGTGGTTCCTTGTATGTGGATTTTAGATCTTCAGTTTTCCTCGTATTAAGAGGATGGTTTAATTTTGAGGAAGAATTTTCTTTTAATATGTATATGATGTGATAGACTGGATTTCTAGCTTAATTTCGAGGATGACATTTCTTTTAAGGTGTGTAGGATATGATGGAGTGGACTTTTGGAATCCTTGAATAACTAATAACATAGGTGAATTCATGTGTGGTAAGTTATCTTAACTGTTACAAGTGCTTTGGCAAGGTTTGGATGGTGAATGATGTTCATATCATGATTAAGATCCATATATTTAATGTCTTTTGAGGAATTTAGTTGACAAGTCTAATAGCATAGTTTTGTCACCAAAATTGAGTAGAATGTATCTTGAGGGGTGGTGAAGTTGTGATTAAAATTGGGTGGCAATTGGGTTCTCCTAGAGAGAGATATCTAAGTTTGCAATTAGTGAAAGAATGTGCATAATTGATGTTTATAGACCTAAGTTGGGGCATATAGTCAGTGTCACGCGCCATGTACTTTGGTTGGATCTGTGCGGCTCATTATGGCCCTAGATCTATGATCTAGTGGATGCACTAAGTAGCCTTTAGATGTCACGGATTGGCCTGTTCTTAGCTGCAATCTGGGCAGTACATTAGGGATCTGAGGGTTGTGTGCTTGCCCTCAACCTCCAGCAGTTTGGGCAGAAATCATGGGGACGGACGAGGCCACGACTTCCTCCACCATCTCGTCGATCGTGGGTGTGAGCAAGAGTTCAAACCAGATAGTTGGTTGCAGACTGGGATGAGCTCGGTTTTAACCTCTCTCTCATGATTTCTGGTGAAGTATTGGGGGAGAGCCCCTAGCCTGTTCTACTGCCATCTCCATTGCTAGTAGCAGTAGAAAACAAAGAGGAGAAAATGACCGGCCTAAATCGCATGTCCGAAAAAGGGAACGGATTTGAAGTAGTTGGACTTTTAAATTTATAACCCGAAACCTTCTAGGCCCCCGCAACTTTATTACGGGGTCGAAGTAGATATACGGGGTCGAACACAGGGACAAGGGTGGTAGTGTTGGGAACGCGGAATCGACACGTTACACTCTGGTATGGGTGAGGAGGTGATAAAGTTCCCCAAGGGAACAACAGGATAAGATCGATAAAATAAAAGAAAACTATCTCCAACTGGAGCTACGAGGAAAAATTAAGGTTTTAAAGGTTTATCAGTTTTTAGGGTTTTTGCGCAACGGAAACAGAGAGGATAATACTATTGCTTTTAGTAAGGAATGAAGGAGAAAGCTTCGGTAAAACATGCGGCATCAGAAACATCATGTACTCCTTCTCTCGAAGTGGGTACCTCTAACTAAGCATCAACACCTCAATCGAGGTTGCTGGTCTTAAGTTAGAGTGGAAAGGTCACTAAAGCAACTCCGATCCTGGGCACTCTCGTACTCCCGTATCGGACCAAACACTAGAGCCACAACACCTCTCTCGAGGATGCTGCAACGGGAAAACATGATTCGGTAGCTAGTCAAAATGTGATCCAAGCGTACAAGCTAGAGTTCGGATGCTAAACAAAAAAATCATCCAACAAAAGGGACCAAACACAAAGCAGCAGTTAATTAAAACTCTTCCAATTCCATTAGCATAAAAGGGTCTGGTTACATTGCATAAGTAAAGAAAGTAAATGACTGAAATAAGTAAAGATAAATATCGCCTTCTTGATTTGGAAGGGTGACAGGCAGTAGTAGATCCTCAAGATCCCTCCAGCTCGATACCAGGCGGGAGCCTTACCCGATACGCCGTGTCGGGCGGCACGCTCATGACGGGCGAACGTATCGTTTGGGGCGCTCATGCCTGATACGGTTGTGTCGGGCGGCACCCTATCGGGCGACACGCCGTGACTGGTGATGCATATCGGGCTTGGTATTGTGTCGGGCCAGAGTTTTGCTTAGAGTATCGGGTACTCATATCGGGTGTCCTTGTTGGCCGATATCGGTCTGCAGCGGTGCCCGGGGCCGATCTTAAGTGAACCATTCCCTCCCTCTCGGGTTGGGGAACTGCTCACCTAGTGTTGCCCGGTACACCTCTGAGGCACGACACGCTAGCTCCAGATGCTTTCCCAAGTTGGCTTTCGAGAGATTCTGCCCTTGTTCTGACTTGTCCCATCGGAGTCTTGTAGCTGCTATTTATAGGTAGTGGTTGGGAGAGGTTGTGGTCCTATGGGCACCACGTGTCCTCCTTCAGCTCCACCATCGCGGATTTAGGGATGCCCGATATGTGTGTCGCCCGACACAAGTATGTCGGGTTGTAAGCGTGTCGGTCATCGTAACGAGTGGCGCCTGCCGGTGGGTGGCTTGTATCGCGCGACACGCTTCAGTTGTCGTGGTGAGTTCGGCTCTCTATCGCGTAAATGGTGTATCGCTTGTCCGTTGCTTCCCGTGCGGCATCCCTGTGTCGTGCGGTAGTGTATTGTGTTTCCCTGTGTCGGGCAGCGAGCGTATCGGCCGGTTGGTTAGTAAGGAGGCTGATGCAGGTGGAACACGTTCGTGGGCCGGGACGGGCTTTTTTGCTGATAAATGAGTTGAAAAACGAGGAAAACTCTACAAAAGATGATAATATTGAGTTAAGAGCGTAGTGTGGCCTGTTTATGCAAAAAACATGACAAAAAGGAAAGGAAAATAGTTTAAAAGGGCAGATTTGATAACGAAATAAGGGCCAAAAACATCACAAATTTTGGTGTTATCAACTCCCCCAAACTTAGCATTTTGATTGTCCTCAATCAATCTTTAAACTTTGTTTTGTGACGCTTCTTCTTGACTGGTATAGTTTTCAGGCCATGGGTTTGAGCGAGCATTGAGATGTGTTACAGAGAATACGGCCCGACCACAAACAACAGACTTTACTTCTCCTACCTTATTTAAAAAAAAAATCTCCACAGCTTCGGCGAGACTTGGGTGCATGATTTCAAAGTTAGCTTTCGCACCAAACAGCTTTTGGGGATAGAAAGTTGTGTGTTTGGGTAAGCTTAAGGCTTTTTGGGTTTTTCTTGTTCCCATCAGTCCATCTAGGTATGGGTCTGTTAGCGGGCGAGTGGTCCTTGCAGTCCAAGCCAGTTGGCTTTAGAGCAGTGATTTCACATCCTACGTACCACTGCCCTGGATCTACCATGCCTAAAGATGGGTACTTTTGGAGAACAAGTGTGTATATATATTTTTTCTTTTTATATGGCACAACTCTCATGCTTTTATTCACTCTCATAAGGCTATTCTCTCTTTTTGGGATTTTTGTTGGGTAAGGGAAAACAAGTGGAATTTTTGCTGTTTGGGCAGCTTTTTCCTTCTACATACACGTCTCTTAGCTGTTGCGAGATTATTTTTTGAAAAAAATTTTTTGGCGTGGAAAGTCATAGTCTTTTGTTGTTTGGGGCTGCATTATCAGAAAGACATGACAAAACCTGCATCTCCTTGGGCACATAGAAAACAAACTGGCAAGAAGTCGTATCAGGTTTTTACTATATAGCGTCTTTGTACATATGTATGGAGACAAAATAAGCAAAAAATTTCAAAAATTTTAGCAAAATTTTTGTATGAGGCATGTATATGTATATGTACACATGATATAGGAGAATAAAAAAAGAACAAAAAGGGTGGAGTTAGAAAAAAAAATTTACCTCCCTCACTGATACATATTATCCCCCTCAAACTTACTCCACACTCTGTCCCAGAGTTGTGAAGTAGATAAGGTAGGGTAATGTTAACTCAGTGAGGGTTTTAACTGGTGAGCGTGCCTTTGCCAGATAGAAGCTCCCACACATATTCTCCTCATTTCCTGTGGTAATCGATGTGGTGGAGCTGGTCAGGCGTCTCTTTATTCGATATCCATTCCAGCACGAAGATGTTACAGTCGTTGGATAGAGGAATTTGTTGTGGACTGCGGTGGCAGAACTGGAGCTCGTGCCATTTGCTAGCTGCTGTCTCCAGGAATGGTTGTATCAGCGCCGCCACCTCGTCGTAGTATCTTCATACTAAGGGCTCGAGGGAGGTCAACGTCGTCGGTGTACACTGCACTGGATGATCTTCATTGTTGTCTGAGCTGTTGTAGAAGATTCCTGCTCGTTGGCGAGTGTACATCGTCAGGAGCGTCCAGTAGTTGTAATGCAGGATGGGTAGGAAGATTGTGTGTGGAACTCTGCGCTCCAATTCTTCCAGAAATGATTGCTTTGCTCCTGATTCATCGGCAAGGCAGATGTCGTTGAACAGCATTGGATGAGCAATGTATGCATGTTCAAACTTTGTCTGTAGCGCCTGGATGTAGGCGGCCGCCACAGATATTGCCAAACATCCTCCTTCTTTTACCATGTCCCTCAAGTCATCAACTGGGACTATGACACTGCAAGCCTCGTAGATGACATCCGTCGGGGTAGAATCAGCTAACTTTAGAAGGACTTCATTGACCTGCTTCTGCGTGAGTGTAGAGCACGAGAAGCGGTCGAAGTTGTTGATCAAATCTTCTGAAGTTTCAGACGAAGCAGGGTCTTCGAATCCGTGCACTTCCCACAGGATCTCTAACGGCTTGCCTTCCTCGTAGATGTTTGTTTCCATCTCAGCTTCTTTCTCTAGAGTGTTGCTAGGTTGTGAAGATTTGTCTACTTGATCACTGTCCATCAGCTTCTCTGGTACCCCTACATCTTGGAAATAGCATCTGTCTTTGATCAGCAACAATGCATATATGCTCCTGAGGTGGTAAAATTTTTGGCCCTGGAGATGCCTTACGTATCCGAATATGTTGAGCAACTCCATGGCATGCAAGACAATGAAGGTGTTATTTCCGCTTCCCTCTTCTGCTTGGATGGGGAAGTCTCAGATAGAGAAGAAGTTCCAAACGTCGTTGTGACGTTGGACTCCTTGCTTGATGGCTCGCAGAAGACGCAGTGGTAGAAGCCTGAGATGTTTGTCTTTTGGGCGGCTGAAGATATGCCCGGAGCGTGTCACCTCCTTGTTGCAGCATCTGAGCAGCTGGACGTCGTGGTTCCTGAGGCCTACCACATAGAGGAACCACATGTTATGGTGCTTGCACAGGGCTAACACGATGTTTGTGTTGTGCTCTTTGATGTGTTGCAGCATGTTGGCCACCGCAATGGAGTCTGGCATTCCCATCATCAGTCTTCTTGCTAAGGTCGGGGTGGCATTGTATATTGTTCTCTGACCTGTCCCGGTGCTGATATTCTCTATTATTGCACCTTCTAGGACCCTGAACAGCTTTTTGCCGATGATGGCTGGCGAGCAAAATATGCTTCTGAGTGCCCCCCGTCGTATGGAGAAGTAGTCGTCTCTCCATACAATGTCTTCTTCATCTGCCTGCGACCTTAGGACCTTGTTCAGCAATTTTGGGTCCCTGATCGACAGGTAGTTGATGACCCTTCTGTTGAAGTCGGCCATCTTGAAGGAAGGTAGCTCTAATGGCGCAGAGAATTCATCTGTTGTCGAGCATCTTCCTTTGGGGGGTGTCTTTCATTGGCGGCGCATATGTCCCCCCCCTCTCCCTCTGATTCATCAGAAGAGTCCTCCCCGACGTTGATGTCTTCGTTGTCATCTTCAGCTTCATCCAGGGGGACTGAGGGAGCTGCTTCTTCTAGACCGCGGGAGCTCGCATGTCCTGCTGGAGCTCCATTGCTCGACCTTGGTGGCGTCCCTTCCTCGGGCATTGGGGATGGCCCGCTGGAGGAGGAAGAGGATGATGATCTTGACAAGGTTGTTGATGAGGAAGGTTGAGAGTCTGAGCCAGGAGGTGACGGAAACCTTCTTGGATGCCTTGGGCGCAGATGGTCATCTCCCCTGTTCATCCTCTCCTCGATCACGTCAAGGCGCTATAGGGCATGCTGAAGCGTGGCGTTGAGTGCCTCTAGTTGGCCGGGAAGGCAACCTAGAGTCAGCAGTTCCCATTTCTGGCTATTCAGCCTCTGCTGGAAAAATGAAAACTTGCTGGTTAGAGAAGTAAATGTAGTCGAGTGGTTTTCTATTACCTCTTGCAAGTGGTCGAGTTCGTGCCCCAGCATTTTCCCAAGCGACGGAGGGGCTCCTGTAGATCTCCCTCTCATCCTCACGATACTTCTCTCGCATGAGGGTCTACCCGACGAGGTAGAACCTATCTCGATCGTCTGCGAGGTGGATGTTGTTGGGCGAGGCATCATCGCTTTTACGGCTGTCTCCGCCACTCCTTCTTGTGGTGGTGGAGAAGGTCGTGGTGTGGGTGGATGCTGCTCCACCTCTACATTGTCGGTGATCTCTTCAGCATCTGCTATAGGGGACACCGGCGGCGGTGTCAGCGTAAGTCATGTAGCTCCGAGCTCCATCTCTAGGATCTCGGCGAACACCCCATTACTGGTGTCTGGCTGTGCTTCTTCTTCTACCTCTAAAGGCACCACAGAAATTCGGGGGTTGCGGCTGCCTCTTCCGCGGCAGCTCCCGTCGGGTTTGGCATTGTTGTCCCGGCGACCTCAACGATCACCGGTTGTTCTTCAACCACGGCAGGTGTTTTCGTGATTGTGGCTGGTATAGTAGGAGCGATGACAGCTCTATCAACTACTGTCGTCGGTGGCTCTGGAGTGGTGGCTGGCTCGGCAAAGGTCGTTGAAATTTTGTCCTGCCTTGGATCGAGAGGGATTGATTCTCCTCTCGCAGCCACCCTCTCTTGAATTCTGGTGGTGGCGGCATAAGCGGCTTCAACTGCCACCGCTTCGATTTCTACGCTGGTGAAGACCAACTTATCTGCGTCGTAGTTGGCGCAGTGAGGGAGTGGAAGGAGGGTGTTTGTCCTTGCGAACTTGTAGAAGTATCTTCTCCCCTCCTTCTTTATGATTCCGACCCTAATGAGGAACTTGAGGTTGATCAACTCGTTGCCCCTAGTCCTTGAAAGACTCAACAGTTCCCTCAGGTATCCTAACCCAACCACGATCAGATTGATGATGCCACCCATGCAGTATTCCTTGGTGGCATCCTTTATCGGGTGCAGCCTATTCAGCAAGAAACGCCCTAGATTGATCACCTTGCCCTCCATCATGTGCCACATTAGGTGGAGTTCTTCGGTGTAGATGTTGTTGGACTCATTTTTGCTGAATAACAGGCATGCTACCAGCTTGTGCACTATCCTCCAGAAAAAGGAGTGCACCACCGCCACCTTGCTTCCCGGCTTGTATGATGACTCACCGGTCAGCCTCCTCTAGAGCTCTACAGGGTTGAACTCATCTCCTTCGGTGATCCTTTCACCATTATTCAGCAGCTTCTTCTCCTCTTCACTGGAAGAGAAGATCTCGTTGAGCAGCTTTTCAGAGATGACGTGCTCCGAGTTGTACAGCCGCCCTTGCAGTCTGTCTGCTCCGCCATATTCTTCAACGTCCTCAGCTGTATTCTTCACTCGGCGGAAAGATGACATGAACTCCCTTGTGAGTTCGGTGTAGGAGGCAAAGCGACTGAGGCAGATCTTCCTTAGTCCTGCTATGTCAAGGACATTCTCCAGTCTTTCGAAAATACCCAATTGAAGGAAGGACGACTGGTGGCAGAATCTACTCAGCCTATAGATTTTTGTTTCCAGTTCTGAGTACCGGCATCCATGCTCGTTATCCCTTGGCACGAACCTTCCTAGTGTGTGATCCAGGGGTTCTACTACTGCAGTTGAAGTTGTTGCTGGAGCTATTACTTCTTCCACCCTTACTCTCTTCTCAGCGATTGATGGCCCAGCTGCCTCGGGATTCGGGCATTTCTGCCCGACCATTGTCGCTTCAGCTATGGCCTCAATGTCGATTCTTCTGTCGTGTTCGTCAACTCGAACGATGGTTTGCTTTGTGCGGGCCATATCTATTATCATTAAAAAAGTTCATTAATCATTTAAATGTTCCGATATTAGGTAGGCAAAACTTAAAATTGATACCGGCTTTTAAAAGAAAACTGATTGCATAATAAAAAATCGGCCTGATACATAAAGCTACCCGACACCACCGTATCGGGCTTCAACACTGAACAAAAGAAAGCTTGCCCGCTACACCAGTGTCGGGTGATATTGTATCGTCCGTCGAAAGAAGATCTAGGCGATACAAAACTGGATGATATGGAGAAAAGCTACGTGTCATTCCCGTTGCCCGACACACGTGTGTCGGGCGATACGGCCGCGTGAGACAAAGTGCTCGATAGGGTTTTCCCTGATAGAAAAATGTGTCACCCATCAACAAAAACAAGCGAGGCAGCACAAAGATGGGTGACATGGTTATCACTCGATATAGGGTATCGGGAAAGCGCGTGTTAAAGACGTGTCTCGCGACACGTGTCGGGTGATACGAGAAAATCAACTAAAGTCGTCAGCCCGATACGATGTGTGCGATATGGGGGTTGTGTCGGGCAAGCAAGGATGATAGGGTTGTTGGGCTATATCTTTGCTTTCTTAAGCTATCTTGCATGACACGAGAGCAAAAGTTAGATGGACGATACACGAGCAAAAGGGAGAAACTACTACACGATACGGGTAGTTGGAAAAGTAAAAGCAGTAGCCCGACACACCGGGGGTAAAATGGGTAAATTTGGGATGCGCGTCGGCCGTTGAGACTGGTCATTTCCGAGATGAGCAGTCCCATCCGTCTAAGTTCATGTTGCCCGACACTGGTGCGCGTCGCCCGGGCGTGTCTCCCGACACGGATCATGGCTTGATGCGATGAGCGATATGCCGTCACCCGATGCGAGCGCGTTCTGCGCACCGGCTGAGTCTTTGCCCGATATGATCAGGAAAAGGGGATACTTGCCTGATACAAGGTATTCAGGACAAAATTCTAGATGAAAAACTTAAAAGCAAAGCGAAGGAAAAAGCGATTGATGGGTAAAACATCATTGGCCTATGGTTAAGTTCCCAGCCTCATATAGTATTACTCATCAATGCTCATAAAACAGAGCGGCGGCCCATAAAATAGAAGAGTCGATGCATGTGACGCATGCACTGACTCGGGCCTTATTACAGTCCAAGTGTTCATAGTGTTTTTCTTGCAAGAAAGTAAATAACATCCTATTCTAGGAAAAGTAAAACTCGGGCTACCTCCCGAGTGGCGTTGTAGTTTGCGTTACCAGCTCGACAGCTTCAGGTCCTTCACTTTTCGCCTCCAGCAGCTTGCATATCTTGCAAATTGATCTTTGTCCTTCTAACGAACGCTTCGCCTTCATAGAACCTTTTCACCCTGTGCCCGTTTACTTGAAAAACCTTGTATGGATCATCTTTTTCATATAGCTTCATCATTTCGGACAGGTATATCTTTGATACGGTGAAAGGTTCGGACCATCTCATTTGTAACTTACTTGGAAAAAGACGAATGGAAGATTTAAATAATAAAACTTTGTCACCATCACTTACTTCCTTCCTCCTCAGGTGGGCATCATGCCACACCTTCATCCTCTGTTTATAGATCTTTGTGTTCTCGTAGGCATGCAATCTCAATTCTTCGAGTTCTTGCAACTATAGATATCTCTTCTCTCCTGCCTTCTCTAGATCCATATTCAAGAACTTAATTGCCCAAAGGGCCTTGTGTTCCAGCTCAAGGGGTAGATGATAGGATTTCCCATAGATCAAATTGTAAGGAGTGGTTCCAATGGGCGCTTTATAGGCAGTCCTGTAGGCCCAAAGTGCGTCATCAAGCTTCGTTGACCAATCTTTCCTTGTACAGTTGACAGTCTTCTCTAGAATCTGCTTGATTTGTCTATTCGAAACCTCTACCTGCCCATAGGTTTGTGGGTGGTAGGGCGTAGCAACCTTGTGTTTAACTCCATACTTTCGTAGGAGTGCTTCAAACTGTATTTCTCCAAAATGCGATCCACCGTCGCTTATTATAGTACGTGGTACACCAAAATGAGGGAAAATTGTGTTTTTGAACAACTTGATCACTGACTTAGAGTCGCACGTTTGAGTTGCAACAACTTCTACCCATTTGGATACATAATCCACTGCCACTAGAATGTACTGATATCCCTTTGATGGGGGAAATGGTCCCATGTAGTCGATTCCCCATACATCAAAGATTTCCACTTCGACCCAATTTGCCATTGGCATCTCATTTCTTCATCCAATGTTCCCCATCGATTGGCACTCTTTACAGACTTTTACATACTTTGCAACGTCTTTGAACAAAGAGGGCCAGTAAAAACCTGATTGTAGTACTTTGGCGGCGGTCCTTTCACTGCCCAGATGTCCTCCATAAGGAGAGGTGTGACACTCTTTCAGAATGTTCGGGATCTCTTCTTCAAGAATACATCTTCGGTACAGGCTATCCGCACATCTTCTAAAAAGGAGAGGATCGTCCCAGTAGTAATTCTTCACATCCGTGAAGAGCTTCTTCTTTTGATTATAGGTTATGTCAGGGGGTATTTCTCCACAGGCAAGATAATTACAGATATCTGCAAACCAAGGTAAACTCACATCCTTGGTTTCAATCATAATCAAAGCTTCGTCAACATAATTGTCATTAATAGGTGGTTCCTTCTGCCCTTCCACAACGATCCTTGATAAGTGGTCGGCGACCACATTCTCTGCACCTTTCTTATCGACTATCTCATGGTCGAACTCTTGTAATAACAAGGCCCACCTCAATAGTCTGGGCTTTGTATCTTTCTTTTGCATGAGGTATCTTATAGCCCCATGATCTGTGTAGACTTTAACCTTTTCTCCAATGAGGTAAGACCTGAACTTATTGAAAGCGAAGACTATCGCGAGCATCTCTTTTTTTGTAGTGGTATAATTCACCTGAGCTTTGTCCAGGGTACGACTAGCATAGCAGATTACATGGTGCTTTTTATCCTTTTTCTGCCCCAGGACAGCTCCTACTGCATAGTTGCTGGCGTCACACATAAGCTCGAAAGGTAATCCACAGTCTGGAGCTTGGAGGATAGGTGGTGAGACAAGAGCATCCTTTAAAGCCTGAAAAGCGATTAGACAATCATTAGAGAAATCGAATTCAACATCTTTTACAAGAAGGTTGGACAACGGTTTTGAGATCTTTGAGAAGTCTTTTATAAATCTTCGGTAGTAGTCGGCGTGCCCGAGGAAGCTCCTTACTCCCGTCACAGACTTTGGTAGAGGAAGCTTGGATATGGCTTCAACCTTTCTAATGTCTACCTCGATGCCACGCCTCGAAACTTTATGTCCTAGAATGATGCCTTCTTGTACCATAAAATGGCACTTCTCCCAGTTTAAAACTAAACTCTTCTCCTCACAGCATTGCAAGACCAGAGAAAGGTTTTTTAGGCAGGTATCAAAGTCTTTTCCATAGACGGAAAAATCATCCATGAAAACTTCCACGATATCCTCCAGGAAATCCGAGAACATTGATATCATGTAGCATTGAAACGTTGCGGGAGCATTGCACAGGCCGAAAGGCATCCTCCTGAAGGCGTAGGTGCCATAGAGATAGGTAAAAGTTGTTTTTTCTTGGTCATCTGGCAGGATGGGGACCTGATAAAATCCTAAAAAACCATCCAAGAAACAGAAATAGTCATGATGCGCTAATCTTTCAAGAACTTGATCAATGAAAGGAAGCGGATAATGATCTTTTTAGTGGCTTGGTTTAGCTTCCGGTAGTCAATACACATTATCCATCCTGTGACGGTCCTAACCACCACTTCATTGCCTTTATCTCCCTTTACTACTGTTATACCACCCTTCTTGGGTACTACGTGGATCGGGCTTACCCAGTTACTGTCACTGATCGGGTAAATGATCCCAGCATCCCTCAACTTGATTACTTCTTTCTTAACGACTTCTTTCAACATCTGATTCAATTTTCTCTGCGGTTGAGCCAGAGGTTTGGCAGATTTCTCCAAATTGATGTGATGCATACACAATGCAGGGCTAAGGCCTTTGATATCTTCTACCGAGTATCCTATAGCCTGCCTATGGAGTCTTAACTCCCCAAGAAGTTTATCCAATTGATCTTTTGTAAGATGGGCATTGACGATGACAGGATTCCTCTCCTCTCAATCTAGGAATTCATATTTCAATCCTTCTGGTAACTGCTTCAACTCAGGCTTGGCCTTGGGTGACTGTTCTTCTGGTGCCTCCTCAAGAGAGGCAAACTTAACAGTCTCCACTACCTCATCCTCATTGCTCAGGTCTTCATCAGACTGGTTAAGATAGCTGAGAAACTCCACAACTTCTGGATTTTCAGAGTTGGAATCTTGATTGCTTATCGCCCTCACAAGAGTGTCTACCATCAGGATATCTTCTTCTACCTCTTCGTAGAACTGGTTGTAGCTTTCCGCAAAGCGAGCAGACTCTAACAGGGATGGTCCTTTCATCGCATCCTTTACTTTGAAGTCTAAGTGGTTGTTTCTGACCCTTAAAGTGATTATTCCCTCAGCAACATCGATCAACGCCCTTCCTGTCGCCAAGAAAGGACGTCCAAAGATGATAGGATAGCCAGGGTCCTCCACTGTATCAATGACAACGATATCACAAGGAATGAAGAAACTTCCTACCCAGATAGGTACATCTTCAACAACGCCAATAGGCCTTTTAAAGGTATGATCTGCTAATTCAATTCTCATGTTGGTTTTGACCATATCATTCAAACCTAATCTCTGTGTGAAGCTTAGGGGCATAAGGCTGATGCTAGCCCCTAAATCGGCAAGACCTTTTCGTTCGACATTATCTCCAATGGCGAAAGGAATGGTGAAAGCCCCTGGATCTTTCTTTTTGTTGGGAAAATCTGATTTGACAAAAGCAGAGGACATACTTGCTAGATGCACGATTTTGATTCTTCCTCCTCTTCTCTTCTTGGTAATCAAATCTTTGAAAAACTTAGCATAAGTCAACATCTCTTCTAAAGTGTCCAAAAAAGATACTTTGAGATGAAGTTTCTTTATTGATTCCATGAACTTCTCGTGGCGCTTCTTAAGGTGTGCCTTTATCAGCTTGTAAGGAAAAGGCAACTTGGGAGAGTAAGGGATTCTCTTACCAGATAACTCCTCAAAGGATCTTAGTTCAGGTTCTCTGTCATGAGTTTGTCGATTGTCTTCTTCTACGGGATTATCAGCCGCAGTCCTTGATTCAGGTTCCTCTGGTCTGGCTTCTTCATGATGTTCTACCACCCTTCCTGATCTCAGCACTGCCATTTTGGCAGATTTGATGTTGGAGGGTATCTTACCTGAGGGATTCTTTATCAATTCGGCCATCTGAGCCAACTGCTGATCAATTTGGTGTTGGTGTGTCTGCATGTCCGCCATCTGGACCTGCATTGTGTTTAGAACTCCTGAATTTGAAAGCGCACTTTGCGCCAGCTGGTTATTAATGGTATCTTGTCTTTTTACAAAATTGAACAACTGGCCAACCAAGTCTGGTTGGTTCGAAACCTTGTCTTGACCTTGCTCCTTGGCTTGCCTCTGACCTTGACTGGTGTTTGCCGCTTGTCGACCTTGGTACTTTCCTTGTCCTTGGAAATTTGCCTTGTTTGACTGGAAAGAAGTGGTTCTGGTGAACTGACATTGTCCTCCTCTTTTCTCGAAAACTTGGGGTTGCTTGGTGGGTTGATGCAACTGATGCGAGTTTTTGGCCGCATCCTTGTTGCCATAACTAAAACCATGATGATCCGGTCTCTTAAAATTAATGAAAGAGAGTTCTCACCCTCCTCAGCCTCGGATTCACTTTCGCTCGACTCGTCAGGTCGGGTGTAGATATAGTTATCTACCCCGTGTCCACCTTCCCCGTAGGTGACACATTTCATGACCTTTTTGACTTGTTTCTTCCCCTTTCCACTTGATTCTTTCCGCTGTTTGACATCATTGGCTATCCTCTGGATCTGAGTGGTGATAGTTTCCAGAGCCTTGGATTCGATTGAAGGTCCTTCGCTAGCCTTCTTAGCATGTCCCTGGTCAGATCTGTCGTAGTCAGTGTCGGCTTGTAACTCGGCCATGTTCTTGATGATCTTTTCAGATCTGCTAGGCTTCTTCCCCATAAAGTCATTGCCTGTTGTTGCATTCAGCGAAACCCTTTCCTCAGGGGTTAGACCGTTGTAGAAGGTAGTTATCAAGAAACCCTTCTTATAGTTGTGATGAGGGCAATCCCTCTGATATTCTTGATATCGTTCCCAGACATCGTGTAGATTCTCGTTCGGCTTTTGCATGAAAGACGTGATCCTCTGTCTATTCCGGATAGTTTTCTCTGTAGGATAAAACTTGTTTACAAAGGCATCTGCCAGCGCACTCCATCTGTTAAGAGCTTGGTGTTGTAGCCCAAGGTACCAGGATAGAGCCTTATCTTCCAAAGAAAAGATGAAACCCTTGCAATAAATCACTTCATGTGGGACTCCCCACATTTTGATGGTGTCACAGATGTTTTTAAAAGCATCTAAATGGTGATAGGGATTATCATTCTTCGAACTCCCTCTGAAGCTCTTGTTCTGGATCATAGAGATGACTGATGGTTTTAGCTTGAAGTTGGTTGTGTTGAATCTCAGGATGACAACAGGACATCTGGAATTATTAGCCTTGGTGGCAGCTAACTCCCTAAGGGTCTTTTCTTCTTCATTGGAATCGTCACTGTCACTGTCTCCCTAGTTCTGATCTTGATTATTTTTATTTCTCCTGCGTCTCCGGTGATGACATCGTCTCTCTCGGCGATGGTCATCCTTGAACTATTTTGTTTCAAGATCTTCATGTTGATGATTGTCGTCATAGCGGTCATTGTCTTCAGGCGGAGGCGAGTGAGGTCTAACTCTCGCGTGTCACTCACCATCTGAAAGAGGTGGTTCCATGCGAGGCAGCATGTCTGATGATGTCGGTGCTCAATTGAGTAGAACGCCTCCCTTCTGAGTACCTGAATAGCACGTAAAAATCAAGTTAGAAAACCTGTATTAATGATATGAATTACTCATTTCAGGTTATATATATATATAAAGGAAAAAGAGAGTGTTGTCAAGCTCATTTCTAAGCTTGAGGCACTGGAGTGTAGTTAGTGGATTCGGGTTCATCAACAGTACCGTTTTGCCTTGTCCCCGGCAACGGCGCTAAAAAGTTGACCGGCCTAAATCGCGCGTTCGAAAAAGGAAGCGGATTTGAAGTAGTCGGACTTTTAAATGTATAACCTGAAACCTTCTAGGCCCCCGCAACTTTATTACGGGGTCGAAGTAGATATACGAGGTCGAACACAGGGACAAGGGTGGTAGTGTTGGGAATGCAGAATAGACACGTTACGCTCCGGTATGGGTGAGGAGGTGATAAAGTTCCCCAAGGGAACAACAGGCTAAGATCGATAAAATAAAAGAAAACTATCTCCAACTAGATCTACGAGGAAAAATTAAGGTTTTAAAGGTTTATCAGTTTTTAGGGTTTTTACGCAACGGAAACAGAGAGGATAATACTATTGCTTTTAGTAAGGAATGAAGGAGAAAGCTTCGGTAAAACAAGCGGCAGCAGAAACATCTTGTACCCCTTCTCTCGAAGCGGGTACCTCTAACTAAGCATCAACACCTCTCTCGAGGTTGGTGGTCTTAAGTTAGAGTGGAAAGGTCACTAAAGCAACTCCGATCCTGGGCACTCTCGTACTCCCGTATCGGACCAAACACTAGAGCCACAACACCTCTCAAGGCTGCTGCAACGGGAAAACACGATTTGGTAGCTAGTCGAAACGTGATCTAAGCATACAAGCTAGAGTTCGGATGCTAAACAAAACAATCATCCAACAAAAGGGACCAAACATAAAGCAGCAGTTAATTAAAACTCTTCCAATTCCATTAGCATAAAAGGGTCTGGTTACATTGCATAAGTAAAGAAAGTAAATGACTAAAATAAGTAAAGATAAATATCGCCTTCTTGATTTGGAAGGGCGACAGGCAGTAGCAGATCCTAAAGATCCCTCCAGCCGGATACTAGGCGGGAGCCTTACCCGATATGCCCGTGTCGGGCGGCACGCTCATGATGGGCAGACGTATCGTGCGGGGCGCTCATGCCCGATACAGTTGTGTCGGGTGACACGCCATGACTGGTGATGCATATCGAGCTTGGTATCGTGTCAGGCCAGAGTTTTGCTTAGAGTATCGGGTACTCATATCGGGTGTCCTTGTTGGCCGATATCGGTCTGCAGCGGTGCCCGGGGCCGATCCTAAGTGAACCATTCCCTCCCTCTCGGGTTGGGGAAGTGCTCACCTAGTATCACCCGGTACACCTCTGAGGCATGACATGCTAGCTCCAGATGCTTTCCCAAGTTGGCTTTCGAGAGATTCCGCCCTCGTTCCGACCTGTCCCATCGGAGTCATGTTGTTGCTATTTATAGGCAGCGGTTGGGAGAGGTTGTAGTCCTCTGGGCGCCACATGTCCTCTTCCAGGTCCACCATCATGGATTCAGGGATGCCTGATATGTGTGTCGCCTGACATATGGATGTCAGGCTGTAAGCGTGTCGGTCATCGTGACGAGTGGCACCTGTCGGTGGGTGGCTTGTATCGCGCGACACGCTTCAGTTGTCGTGGTGAGTTCGGCTCCCTGTCGGGTAAATGGCGTATCACTCATCTGTTTCTTCCCGTGCGGCATCCTCGTGTCGTGCGGTAGTGTATCGTGTTACCCTGTGTCAGGCAGCGAGCGTATCAGCCGGTTGGTTAGTAAGGAGGCCGATGCAGGTGGAACACGTTCGTGGGCCGGTACGGGCCTTTTTGCTGATAAATGAGTTGAAAAATGAGGAAAACTCTGTAAAAGATGATAATATTGAGTTAAGAGCATAGTGTGGTCTGTTTATGCAAAAACATGACAAAAAGGAGAGGAAAACAGTTTAAAAGGGCAGATTTGAAAACGAAATAAGGGCCAAAAACATCACAAAATTTGGTGTTATCAGAAAACCCCAGTCGATGACCACACATACGAGGAAGAAGGAGTCGGGGTCTCTTGGAAAGGAGATGCAACCTTCATGGCAGCGCGGGTTCTTGGAGGAAGATCCCTTCCTCTGCTCTACCGCAACAGCCTTGGCAAAGCTAGCTCCTATAGTCCTAAAGAGGGTACGCCAGAAGCAAGCCACCATGTCGTTGGTGCATAGGAGGAGCGGACGAACCTAGTGGCAGCTGCAGAAGGTTGATCAGAGGTCAGAATAGCCATTGGCCTCTCACCAGAGCATGGAACCATGGCAGTGCTTGCGTCCACAAAGAGGAGTATCTCTCCACTGCCCTCACGCACGCCAGCATTCCGCGAGGAGGTCCACAGTGGTGGCCAACTATAGCTCACGCTGGACCAGATGGACGGTGGCATAGATTGGGTTGTCATCCCTTGATCAGGAGACATAGTAGAAACAATAGCCTAGAGGCTACTAGCGATCTCATAAGGTTCTCATGAGGAGGAAGAGGAGGCCATGGTTGAGCTCTATCCCGTGTTCCGATCTAGCTAGGTGCTCACACAAACAGCATCCCACAGCGATGGATTGAGCAGAGGAGAGCCTACTCACGGAGGTGCAGTGTTGCGGATGCACAGTTAGTGTCGACACTGGGGAACCGGCGGGCAATGGTAGTTCTTGGACACAAACCAGAGAAGACACACAGTGCACAAGTTGGCGTTCGACTCTGAGATCGCGAGGGTGGAAGAGTGGGCGGTCCAGAGGCAGTGAATCGAGCCCAGACCAGCATAGGACCGGCTGGCCCAAAAGCTAAACCAGGCGGGTCCCTGCCACGGACCAGCAAAGAGCCACACCCCCAAGTGGACACATGGCAGTCACCGATCGGTCATTCAAGGTATTTGTCTTCTAAATGATCAGAACTTGCATAATTCATAATAAATAGCTCCAATGTCCAATAATTCCCAGAAAAATACCAATATGTTCATAAAAATGAGTAGAACACATTAGAATGATAATATTGGGCTTTTGATGTACGAATACCAGTGATATCTTATTAGTTGTGAAATTATTAATTGATAGATAATAAATATCTAACAATGACCTAAAATTATGAGAAAATACCAATAAATCATATTTCATGTTTACAATGCATATGATGTTAGATATGGTCATGTTGATGCACGAAATCACATAATTTACTCCATATAGATAATTAGGGTTGATAACCCTAAGTTAAATGTAATTAATACATACATGCTCAATAAATGATGGAATTTACAGAGTAAGCTCATATCAGTATATGGAACCTCAGTTTTAATTATGAGATCATGATGATGCATAGAATCAATGTTATATGAAGATGACCCTTAATACATGGGATGAAACCCTATTTTGAATAATACATGTAACTTAGAGTTAATATGTGCACATCATTATGGGAATTATAATTATCAGTTAATGAAGCCCAATTCTAGACCATAATCTGGAAAATAACATCAGTAAGAAAATTCTAAGTCAAGAATATAAGTAATGATGCACACATCCTAATGAACTAAGTTGAACCCTAATGAACACGACTAAGGTTAAGATGAGATGTAAGATTATGAGAATTTGATGCTAGTATATGATCTTGTCTTGATCAGGTTTAACAAAGTTATAGATAACATGAGGAATATGTGATTAGAGTGATCTGTCTCTTTGGAAGGTACGTCATTACCTCTTACTCGGCTTATTATACATGATGGTTGTGTTATATGGTAGTAAAGACTTGGTATATGGTATTGATTGAAATGATTGTCTTATATGATATGTTGCTTGAATTTCCATACTTATGGCTATGAACACCTGCAAATATAATATAGATATTCCATCATAAGATAGCTCATAGACCACTTGGTGGTAGAGCGCATGCATAATGATCACAAACCAGTTGGTGGTAGATCATATGATGTTTGTATAATGATCATAAACCACTTGTTGGTAGATCATAAGGCCTAAAAACATCAAAGCCCTTGGGGGCAGATGTACGAGATATATGATGGAAATAAGCTTAAAATATGTGTTCTCTTTTGTTAATGAATATCTTTGTGCAAGTATACGCTTTTCTTATATTTCTTTATAACTGCCAAGAATTAGTTTTATCTTATTGGCAAGATATGATGAGAGGTATATAAAAGACACATAGTCATACTCAGTACAATATTCTTGAATATTGTGCTGATGTGTACCACATGCAATCTTTTGTTTAGGTTGTGGTTATGCTCTTGAAGATCTAGGATAGTTGAGAGTTGTGTGGCGAGTTGATTTATAGGTGGACCTGTTGTCTTAAGATCATGTTGTTTAGTGGTAGTACATGTATATGTAGAGTTTGTTGTTCAATATGTAATATCAAATGATGTAACAATTCATGTTGTAATTATATGTTGAATTGTGAACATGTATGTATGGTTTTATTATTGTTCATGTGCATGTGCTACTGATTGTTTCCTTCTAACTCCCTTGATTTTCTCTTTCTTAGCCTAGTGTGTGGTGTTTAATTTGGGTTTCTCGCTGAGGTGAGGGTTTCAATTTAGATGTCACACATTAGATTAAGTTTTAGAAAATCTGGGGACGTCACAAACGTAGACCTAGTAGTGCGCCTATACAAAGCAATGCTATTGAGCCAAACACTAGAAATAGAAGAAGAGGAAGGCCTAAATTAATATGGGATGAGCTTATAAAGAGAGATTTTGAATCTCTACATCCATATCAGAATATGGCCCATGATAGAGCTGAATGGAAATGAAGGATCCATGTAGCCGACCCCAACATAGTTGGGACTGAGGCTTAGATGATGATGATGATCAACTAGTATAGATTCTGTAAGCTAAGGGATACTGAGGGCATGGGATTTCACCTGTCAGTGTTAAAAGCATCAGATTAAGTTGAAACTTAGACAAAATTAGATTGCCACATGGAAGAAAATGAATTCAGCACATCTACTATAGGAAACCACTTTGGGCTTCCCCAGCAAAACCAGGCTTTGTTTTTTTTATGGGCTCAGATGATCGAGGGTAAAATAAGTTGTTAGAAAATGGATAATAATCGACACATATAAGGATTAGGATGACATAATCCCACACTTATAAATAGGACCTATCATTTGCACAGCTACACAAATATCCACTTTCAAAAATTGACCCAGAAAAGACAATCTAGATGTGGCTTGCCTCACTCCATGATAGTAAGCAAAATCGCTCCATGAAACCATCATAAAATGCATTTGGAGTTGCATCCATGACATCAAAACAATGCCATTTTGGGTTGGGGGATAGGGGGTGGGGTGGACAAACTCATGGAGAGAGATACCATCAAATCATTCTATAAATTTGTAAACTCATTGGTGGATCATTCTCATTCATGAAATTTTATTGTGGGAAAACTTATCCCTTATAAAATAAATTTGTTTGAGAACATACCTGCCTTACTCATTGTTTATCTTGGAGTACCCATACTTACAAATATTTTTTCTATGCACGACACATTGATAGTTGTGTTACATTATGATTCACATAGCAATCAACTTTTTGTGATATTGTGTTGTATAATTGAGTTTTACAGTAGATGTATCAATCACTAGAAGGTATGGATCACACTAGTCCTAAAGGGTGAGGGTGAGATTTCTTTGGGGGAAAGACTTATCCCTTGCAAAATATATTTGTTTTGAGAGCATCCCCCCATACTTAGTTATGTTTTTGGAGTAACCATATTTTCTAAGATTGTCAATACACTATACATCGATGCTTATGTTACAAATAATTTGTGTGGCACTCAGCTTTCTATATTACTTTGATATTTGAGATTTAAAGAGGTTGTATCAATCACCATAAGGCTTGGACCACGCTGGTCTTAGGGGTGAGCTCCCTTCCAAGATGAAGTGAGGTATCGACCTTAATATGAAGATTGAAGACAGATTAGCCTTCCCCCGTGACAGTCATAGGATGGCCTCAGATATCACTGGAACTCTCATTTTTATCTTTAGATGGTAGCCTAGTCAGCCAATTTGTTGCTTGAATTGAATACCTAAACACTTTAGTAATCAATCCAATCATCATTTAAAATTAAACTCCTCTTCTAGATGAGTTCATATGTGTGTGACCCTATAGGTCCCATATCACATTGGCAGTGAATGTCCATAACTAGCTTATGACATCACAAGAAAAGAGCGGTGCCTAGTCGCACATCAGTGCTACCCAAGTGAATGGAATGTTGGAAAACAACTTCAACCAACAATCTGGGTAAGGTGTTACAATGATTGTATAACTCCTTTGTATCTGCTATCCAGAATGAACTCGGGGCATGGAAGCGTCATCCTCTCATTGTTCGTTTCATGTTCCTTGAACCAAGAGCAGATTGTCTAAGATATATGTGAACCTCAATATCATATATTGATTCACATGTGCATGCACATGCATTTCTCATTCTTAGTTATCAAGTGGCCAAGATATCAAACTCTAGTAGGAGGGATAAGTCCCATATACATCACTCACAGTCAGTCCCCATGTGTCGCAGCTACCCAATCATCACCTTTATGGCAATCCTTATTTAGGGTTACATACGTGTTTGCAACTAGGGTGAAGTTTCTAGGGATAAAGACAATTGAAAGGCAGTTCAGGTTGTCACAATTCAACAATTTTAAGAAGGGTTTGAATCTTGTCAGAGCTTCATTCACAAAATTGCACATAGCTACTCCTAGTTTAGAGTCTGAGAGGACCCGTGAGTTGGATAACTAACCAAAAGGGTAGAGGCTAACAGCTGTGGAGAGCACCTGAATCTCTACCTCCAGGGCTCTCGATGCATAGCCAAGTTTCCCATATCCACAGACTAATAAGCGGGCTGAAGTAGTGATATAAATACCATATGCACATGTATTGGAAGTCTTGTTGAAAGATGCGTCAAAAAAAATGAGGACTTTAGTTTGTTGCTCAGGGATTAGAGATGGCAATTTGGTAATCATCTGAGTTCGTTCAGTAATGAATTTGGGAAGGAAGTTGACACGTCTTTTCTTGATGGAGTGTATCATCTCATTCCTTGTCATCCAAAGGTGCCAACAGGTGATGGCTTGCAAGGGGTTTGTAATGGACTTGCTGATGATGAACGAGCACCAAGAATTTGCATCCAAGTTGAAGAAATGATGTGGCATTCCTAGGTTGGACCACATGTCTCTACTATGTGGGCAGTCCATGTGGCAATGAAGAATCGATTCATCAACATTATTGCATTGCAGGCATACTTTGGAGGTGTCAATATGACGTCACATTTTCTCCTTATTAGTGAACATGGCCTTGTGTATCATGAGCCATAAGAAGGTCTTGATGTGTTCAGGTAGCTTGAGCTTCCATAGAGTCTTCCAATCTCCTTCACATGTTACTTCCTTGTCACGTCGCAGCCACCTGTAAGTAGAACGGGAAGTGAAGGACCCCAAGTTCTCTTTGTTCCATGCCCAAGAATCAGTGCTTTGAGATTATGATGGAGCCAACTACCATACTTTTCCTGCATGACTTCCTGCCACAGATAGTTGGGGTGATGAAGGAGGTATACATCTAATTTGATCCCAAGTGCTAACACTGAAATGGATGTGGATGAAGTCTTGATCCCAATCACCTATGCCCGTAGTCATTGAAGATAACTTGAGGTCCTCTAGACCTTCATGAATGCCGACATTGGGGTGCAAAGATATCATACTTGCATTAGAGAACCATGGATTAGACAATGTGTTGGTGTTCCACCCATCATTCATTGTGTGCTTGCTATGTTCCTTAATCAAGGGGATGGGTTTACAAATGAAGGACCATGTTGAAGAGAACAAACCCTTCTTCATAGAATTTCCTCTGAGGTGTTGAATGCATTTAGTATTACCTTGTTTGTACGTTAAATTTATTTTTATTCAATGTTGAGGAATTTGAGCTTGAATAGGTCATTTGCAATGACATCGAAAATGTAGAAGTTATAAAAAAAATTATGAATAGTCGTTGTGCCTTGTATTATATTTTAATGATCACAGAATTTCCCTAACTGTAAGCACGCTTTTGATCTATATTAAGTATTCTTGTAGTTACTTTTTGGTAATGCAATGAATATTAAATAATATTGTACTTGGAATTATTAGAAAAATATGAAGAGATGTGGAAAACACATTTTAATCAAATATGATCATTTATCATGTATGTAAATTTTTCATGCATACTAAATCAAACAATGATATCAACAAAATAGATGGTCAATAATCCTTTTGAAATGTGACACATTGTGCTATTTTATTTTAAGTCTAATCGATGATAGCGTTTAATACGATCTTGAACATATTTGCGTACATATTTTGGACTTAATTCGTAAATATGTAGAAATGTGACTGAAGCAGTTGAGACATTATGAGTAATTGAGGAAAAAAAGACAAAAAATGAATTTGAAATGAGTTGTTTGTTGATGGGAAGGAGAACAAATATAAGTAGTTGGGTGGTGGGTAGGTGATGGGTGGTTGGTCGGCAATATCATCTTTGTTGCAGCTACATGCATGCCATGCAACCACACCAGCAGACTTCTTGCCCCAAAAGTTTGTCACATTGTACTAAAAAATAAACATGAGTTCTAATGGTGACTTTTTTTATATGGTGTCATTGTGCAATTCTTACTATTTCAAAAGTATAATGAGGATGGGATGACATCTTATAATAAATTTAATAAATTATTATACAAATATAAATAACGAGCACTTATTGGTTAGTACGTATTGTGCTCTTTTAGTCTGGATCCAATTGTTGATAAGTTTGGATGTGGCTTTGAGTTGAATTAAATATTATTTTGAACTTAGCAGCTAGATGTGTAGAAATGTGACACGTCGGTAAAGTGGAGGGAAACAAAGGAAAATCTTCTCGCTTAGAAGTTTATGTTGCATTGTGCTAAAAAAACATACACGAGTTGCCACTGGCGATTTTATTAGTATGGTGTCATCGTGCAATTCATTCTGACTTGGAAGTATATTACATGAAGAAATGATATATAACAAATTTAATAAATTATTACACAAACATAAACAAGGAATATTTTGTCCAGACTATACGCAATGCACTGTTTTATTTTGGATCCAGATGTTGATATATTTTGATACAACATTATACATGATTAAGTATTATTTTTAGACTTAATAACAAAATGTATAAAATGTGATTATTGCACGTGATCCAGTTGATGATGATAAGTCCAGAAAAAACAATAAATATATAAATTTTAAAATCAGAACCATTGTATTAGTTTATGTGGTTCAATTGATTAGGATTTTTGGTAGTCTTTCACACGTTTACTTAGCAACAAATAGGAACATGACAGTTGTTCAAAGTACCATATATAGTTAAAAATTGGAAGAAAATGAGGGGAAAAAAAAGTAAATTTCAAATTAACTCTTTTGTTAGTGGAATAGAGAATAAATAGAGTGTTTGTACACCTGATAATCGAACGGCAGAAGCGCATTGGCCATAGCAGCTGCATGGTTGCACACCATCCAGACAACATAAGTGCTTTTTTTTTTGCCAAAAGACCGTGCACATATACTAATAGAATTAAATATTAGCTGCTTTGTGTGCCCCCGGTGTATGGGTCCATTTTAGTGGAGGTAGTGTTTGTCAAACAATTTTTCTTACTATTATACAGGAGGCTATCATTAAACCTCCGGAATATGTGGCATTTAATTTTTTGAAACTTTAATGCGGACATCAGGTTGCTTATACACAATTCACCCATTGGAGACTTCCAATTGCGTTCATTGTTTCTGTACATTCCAGTAGCAAGAAAAGCGCACTTTGTAGATAGCCGTCATAAGCATATACATGGGATGCGAGTTAGTTGCCACTACCGTCAACCACTCCTAGTGGTAGTCCAAACAATAAGCTTCTCTTTCAAAAGACAGAGTCTAAAAGATAAGCTTCTCTTTCAAAAGAGAGAGTCCAAAAGATAAGCTTTTCTTTCAAAAGAGAGAATCAATGACAGTTGCAAAAGCCGAAAACCTCACAAATGAGATCCATAATCTAGCTATTAAATTGAAAACATTCCGTTACTAGAGTCATTATACATCATTAATTAACCCAGAATAAGCTAAGGCAAATGTACAGTAGAAAAGTTCTAACTTCATCGATCAGCCAAACTAGACAGCCTAAGGCATTCAGTTTGACACCTCCGCAGGCATATATCATTCCAGTTAGGAACCTGATGTTGGTTGACACACACAGTTCGTGCACATGCATCTGCGCAAGCATCTATCAGGGACACACCACATATGGTAACACAGGTGTCTAAGGTAGGCTCCTTAGAAAAGGCCCCAACTTTCTTCAACATTCTCTTTGATGTGCAAACCCTCTCACACACAAAGATGTCATCGGAGTTCTTCTCTCTACCCCTGGCAGCCTTGAGTCTCTGTTCCTCTGCACGTCTCCTCTTAATTCTTATGGTCTGCCCTGCCAGAAAGGCTGGAATTGCTGCCCCTAGAATGGACCACCACAGCTCCATGAGTTTAGCTATTGGAATTTGCGATGCGCCTTGTTAATGAAATATCACATGGAGCCTGCTACCTGTCCAGCAAGAGACGATATGACAAAAAAAGTTGCAAGTTAGGCAAAAATAAAAAATTACAATGCCAAGGATGAAACCCGTCAGTCCTGACTCAAACAAAAAAGTCTCGATCACAATTTTAGGCCACGCCTGACATTCAGCAGCTAGGTTCAAATTGAACAAAGTTTAACTATGATAAGTACAAAAACAAAAGGCTATTTGGCTAAAGCATTTACATGCTCCTGTGTCCATAGGAGAGATCTAGTTATAAATTGATAAACATCCTGATAATCATGTCTTGTCACAATTATGGTGAATTTAGGATTCTATTCCAAACAAACTTTATATTTTAAGTTCTACTGTAAAACAACCTTATAACTAATACAAAATCCATTTACCAAAGCATGTTATTCCCACAAAGAAACCGGAATCTACAGCTTGCTATCTAAGATGCATATATTTAATAAGTCAAGGTGCTATAAAACAATGCTATTTTGATACATTTAGTAAGCAGATAGTCAAAATTTAAGATCTTTAAGGAATATCATGGAGAATACCAAACCGCTGGCCTTGTTAGATTGTGTTTCAGTTTTACTTGAATTCAACTGACTTTCAATAGTTAGTCCAAGCTTATTCTTACATGTATAGCCGGTTTGTCCTGGTGTAATATTTGATGAATTCAATACACTGAGAACATCAGCTCAATATCTCTCTCTAGGACATGGTAATTTCACATTCATTGTTTCTCAGCCCAGTGGATCAGCAGATAGTGAACTGTATTTATGAAATCAATTTTTCCATTGATCATGGAAAAGAAACTCCGCCTATGTTTTGTACATTTTTTGCAAATGTAGTCGGTCCCAAGCCGGGGTAAAGGAGGGTCGGGGTACGTTGGCAACCATCTAAAAAAACTGTCACTCTTCCTATTACATGGATCCTTACAAAAACTTTGTAAGATTGTCCCTACCTAACGACATATTGCATTGGCACCCGGGTACAGTGATAAATATGCAAAGAGTTTCGACAGAGCGGTGATTGTGTTGAAAGACAGACAACAGTTTTATAAACATATGCTTATATTTTCTATTTACATGTGCTCTACTCTACATGTTACTTGTGTTTTTTTATTCCATATTGATTAACTGTGTTTATTGTTTTATTCTCTTGTCCTATAAAAGAGAAGGCATCATACTCAGTTTTACTCAATACTAGACCACTTATTCTTCTATATGGTATCAGAGCATTTTGATCTCCCTTGGCCCTCCCTCCTCTCAACCCTAATGCTTCTTCCATCCTAGCCGCCACCCTCATCCCTTTCTCCCTTCTTCCCTGCCCCCTCCCCCCCCCCGGGCTCTTTTTTTCCCTGCCCACTGCTGCCCCTCCTCTCTCCCTGCCCACCGCTGCTGCCCTCCCTCTCCCTCTCCTTCCACCCCGCCGCCACCTCCTTTTCTTCTATCTTCATCCCACCATCAGCCTTTCCGCCGCCAGCCACCCCCCATATGCTGCTGCTGCCGCCAACCAGCCACTGCCGCGCACCCTACACCCTGCAGCTGCCCCCCCCCATCTACAGCCCATTGTCGTCGCCACCAACCCCCTAAAACCCTTCCCTACTGCTGTCCCCTTCCACCACACGCCCCAATCTTCACCATCTAGCCTATACACTCTTCCCTTCCCTTCTTCCTAACCTTACGTTGGCTTCGAACAAATATTAAAAATAGCACGTTACCGTTCTAAACAGTCTACATTTGCTATTTGCTTGCGCCTCATGGTGGAGCAACGATCCTCTCCATGGTGGCGTAGATTTTTCTTCAATCTATATAGTGTCCCTTTTGCGGGTTTCTACATCTAATGCGTCAAATCTACTGCTGCCATCTTCTGTCGCGTTGCGGGTCTCTTCAGATCTACTAATTCCGGCTTTCTTCTGCATGTGTCAATGGTTATTCTGGCTATCTCTTGACTACTGCCTACTGCTACACTCTGCTATCTGTTATTTCTTTTTACCCTACCTCAGCTAACGATCTACGCGTTATGCATAGAATTAAATGTCCAATTTCGATGTCGTGTCCGATGGCCCAGAAACAGAATTTTTTCGAAATTTCGATATTTACGGCCCTAACGCTTTTGACGACCAAATAAGCGAATTAAATTATGAAAATTTACCAGGACGATCTAATCGCCAAGATCTACTCAAATACACAATAATATTTCATATCAGATATGTCGGGGGGGGGGGGGGGGGGGGGGGTCTCCCACATTTGTAAGTGAAGGAAGCTGAACAATTTCGACAGAATTGTAATGACAAAATGAAGGAATTAAGTTATGGAATTTTGTAAACACAATGTTTAAACATAGACACACTAGATTATATAATAAATTTATATGTTTAGAGGTTAGGGTGGGATTCATGTCTTGATGAGTGAGTGCACAAATGAACAGAAATGTCAAGTTTGTTAGACAGTTACAAAGTTGCAAACTTCAAGTTAAAACAACTAGAGTACTAGACTTTATAACTTAGTTACAACTTACAAGTTACAATATTGTAGGTTAGTATGTTTACTGTATAAGTCTACTATTATAATGTATTTAGGGTTACATAAGTGGATATTAAAAAAATTAGGGTTACAAGTTACAACTTACACTTAGCATTTTGTATAAGGCTACTATTATAATATATAGGGTTACATTGGTGAAAAATACAAAAATATAAGAACTTCCATTAAAAAAGCTTTTGTAGCCTTCTAGTATATAAATATGAAATATATTGATTACATTTTAAAAATAAGTATAGATATATGTATTTCACACTATTGTTTCTTAGATTTACAAGTTCACTTCAAGATCTTGAGAATTTTAAGAGAAATGTCACTTAGAAATTTAGGATTTTCGATGTATTTATTAAGATATATCTAAAAGAGAGTAGAAATAAAAGGAGTAGATGAGCTAGGGGGAGGGGTTACATAACTTAGAATCAAGTAGAGCAGCCTTCGAGAGAAAGACATCACAAAAAAATTGCTAAAAGATAAAAGTCCCAGCAAATCTAGTCGACGGAACATTGTTTCGCGAAATAGGTGTTGCATTTCACACTGATTTTGCAATATCAAGGCTCAAACTGGACTTTTTTGCACTAATATACCCCCTATTTTGTGAAATTTCCACTGCAGCTGCAAATTTTTTGTGAAATTGCAGACTTGTGCCTGTGTACTGACGTTTTGATGTCCGATTGCAAAAAAATGAAATTGTGTTCCATGGTGTTATGACGTCTAGTGAGCCTCCACGTTCTCACCATGGTGAAAGTTGATGGCTCCAATAACCATCTCTGGTCAACATCTTTTATTTTGTATGTGAAGGTACAAGGTCGCTACTCATATATCACCACCGACCCAAAACCTGCTCCTAATACATCAGCGGATGACAAGACGCAACAAGCCTACACACAGTAGAGTAAAGATGACTCAGGTGTTATTTCTTGGATAGTCAACAACATTGAACCGAGGATCAGTCAGTCCCTCCTCTGCCTACATGATGCCAAGGCCATGTGGGATCAACTACCCATGTATACTCTCATCAACAAAACTCCAAGAAGGTGTTCGAATGAAGATCCCGACAAAGAAGTGATTATACGACTGATGCATCTGTTGAAGACTACTACAATTAGTGTTCTGCACTTTGGAATGAATATGAAATTTATCATCCTCTATATGTTGATATCAAGGAAATTCAACGACAACGAAATGAACTACAACTTGTCCAGTTTCTTGTCGGACTCCCTCATTTTCTGGAGTTGTTGATCAAATCCTTTCTAGTGATCCTCTACCCACTCTACGAGATGTGCTCAAGCGTGTTCAATGTCTATTATCAATGACTTCCGTTCCTGCTGTTGAACACCCTACACTTGTTGTGCGCTCTGTTGATACTAGTTGTGGTCGTGGCCGCGGTCGTGGTCTTGGACGTGGTGGACGTCCCCCTCCTACCTCGGGACAGACATCTTCTACTACACTTGGTCATGGTCAACCCATAGGCCCTCGCTTCTACAACTTTTGTGGACATGACAATCATAACAAAGACCGGTGTTGGATCAAACATGGAAAGCCTGCATAGGCTAACCAAGTCACTTACGTTGCAGCTAGGCCTGTAAATGCATATCCGGAATCCGCACATTCGAATCGGATTCGAGTCCTAAATTTTGAATAAAATCCGACATCCGCATAATCCGGATTGGATTTAGGATATTAAATTTCATATTCAAAAATTTCGGATAGGATATCAGATATGGCTTTGGGAGAGGGTTACGAAGAAGAGGCTCAGATCTATAACACAAATATCAAACAACCAATTTGGTTTCATGCCTGGAAGATCAACAACAGATGTTATTTTTCTGATTAGGAGGCTTATGGAGAAGTGTAGAGAAAGCAAAAGAGATCTTCATATGGTGTTTATTGATTTGGAAAAGGCTTATGATCGAGTACCTAGAGAAGTGTTGTGGATGGTTTTGAAGAAAAAGGGTGTGCCAATCCAATACATTGACCTGATCAAAGACATGTATGATAGTTCTACTGCTAGTGTGAAGACTCTTGGAGGAGAGACACCAACGTTTCCTATCACAGTGTGGGTACACCAAGGATCCACACTTAGCCCATATTTGTTCGTTCTTGTTATGGATGAGTTGACAAAGAATGTTCAGGATGATATCCCTTGGTGTATGTTATTTGCTAATGATATTGTTTTGATTGACGATACTAAAGATGGATTGAACGATAAAGTTGAACGTTGGAGAAATGTATTGGAATCAAATGGATTGATAATTAGGAGCAAAACTGAGTATATGCATTGCAATTTCAACCAATCTCGTAATGTGAATGATAGAGCCAAGTTGGACGGAGTAGATATACCAAAATGTGATAAATTATGTTACTTGGATTCTATTATTCAAATAGATGGGGATGTAATTTGAAGAGTTAACAAACGCCCGGAGGCGCGTCGTCTAGGGTTTCTCTGGGCGATTCGTGATTCCGGGATTCCCTTGTCCTCATCACTGAGGCGATTTCTCTATCTCTCTTGCAGGTCCCCTCCACCGCCATGACAGCTGAAGATTTAGTGAAACGTGTGGCTGCACTCAGGGTTCGAGAGGAGGAAGAATCAGATGTGTTAGACTTTAAGGATTCCAGGATAAAAATCGGCGGAGATCATCTAGAACTGGCGTTGGTGGGTCAGCTTGCTACAGAAAGATCATATAACTTCCCGGCATTGAGAAGGACCTTGCTCAATGTGTGGGCGTTGAGGAAGGAGGCCACGTTCAGACAGATAGCAAATAACCTATTTGTGATACAATTCCTACACTGGCGGGACAAGGAGAAAGTAATCAATGAAGGATTGTGGAACTTCGACAACTATCTGTTGATCACTAGAAGCATCAGCCCAGACGACACACCGGACGAGATGGAGCTGTCTAGGTGCGCGTTCTGGCTGAGACTCTACAACATGCCCCTGGGCTACAGAACGGAGGAAGCGATCACGGCGGTGGCTAGCAAGATCGGGAAGGTGATCGTCGTCGACTACGCAGACATGGGATGGAGTATTTCATGTAGAGCGAGGGTGGAGATCGACGTAACCCTACCAATCCGGCAAAAGCAAAAGATCAGGGATCTCAACGGCAACGTGGTCTCGGTGGGCATACACTACGAGAGGATGTCGAACTTCTGCTATCTCTGTGGGGTGATAGGGCACCTCGAGAAGGACTGTGTGGACGACGGAGAAGACGAGGAGGACGGCCAGCAGCGCATGTGGGGACCATGGATCAAGGCCTCTCCGGTGAAGCGATGGATGGTGCCGATCAAGGAAGATTTGTTCAGAAAGGACAGCAAGAAGAAAGACCTACGATTCACCTCCAGGCCGGCGGGATCGCAGACCGGAGAAAGGAGCTCGTATAAGGGGCAATCCCGAGCAACCACACAACATCGCGACCAGAAAATCCCTGCAGAGGAGGGGGAGGTCGCGTCGAATTTTAACCTGTCAGTACAAGAGCTGGAAGCAACTTTTAGGGAAAAGGAAGCAATACATATGGCAGGGGAGGCGGTAGTGAACACTACGACAGGGCCAAGGGAGGAGGAAAGAGGATCGGCATGGGCGCACGGTGAAGGAAACCTAAGGCCCACTCGGGCGTTTCACAAGAAACCTCCGGTGGAAGAGCAGACCAAACAGGGGAAGGAGGGAATTGAGGCAAACATGGAGGCGATCACAACTGTAGGGTCGGCGGAAGACTTTGAAATATACCATGCAACGACAAGTCATTGAGCGATGACCCCTTCACAGGCACAACGGGGACAAAGCAGGGACAGATCACAGGAAGATGAACAGATGGAGGAGGATAAGAGTAGAGATGTGACGAATCGAAAACAGCAGCAGCAATCCAAGCAAGGCAAATTCAGAAGAAAGACATGACAGGAGGCAAAACATGGAGGAGAGGAAACTAACTCCTTGCTCTGGGATGACACATATGTGGGCAACAAAAGAGGACGACGAAGCAAAGAAGACATTGCAGAGATGATAGAAGAGGATTCACTTAATAGTTTGAAAAGAAGAAAGGCCACAGGACAGATGACAGCAACGTCAGGCATGCAAGTAGCGGGCACTGGAATGGTCCAGGCCCGTGAACAACAATGAAAACCTTATGCTGGAACGTCCAGGGTCTGGGCCGCCCTGGGAAGGTGAACTCTCTCAAGAGGAGATGCTGGAGAGAGATGTCCGACATAGTTTTCGTGATGGAAACTATGTGCAAGAGCACAACGCAAGACAGAGTCAGAAGATCTTGTGGGTTCGACAGTGGTTTTGGGGTGGATAGTAGAGGCAGATCTGGCAGTTTGGGGCTGTGGTGGAGAGGTGATAAGGTGACGATCAAGTCTTTTTTCGAGCATCATATTTGTGCTGACATTGATGAGTACAACCCTGAGTACAATTATTGCTTTGCTGGGATCTACGGTTGGGCAGCAGTACAGGACAGGACGCGAACTTGGGCTCTAATGGGAGAGCTGCGTAGGGCCTCTCACAGGCCTATGGTGTTTGGTGGGGATTTTAATGAGATCACTGCCTTGCATGAGAAACAAGGGGGCCAGACACGGAGTGAGTGGAAGATGAGGAACTTCAGGGAGGCGATTGACAGTTGTCATCTCATTGACCTGGGATACACAGGGTGCAAATTCACTTGGAAGAGAGGTTTACATGCGGACAACCTCATTATGGAGAGGTTGGACAAGTTTCTGGCAGACAGGGAGTGGTGTGACATTTTTAATGTGAGGAAGGTCAAGAATTTTCCTATCAGCGGCTCAGATCACGGGCAGATTTTCCTTTGGACAGAGAAGTCAAGACATGTCGAGGACAGGGGGAAAAGTTTCAGATTCGAGACTCTTTGGCTATCCTCTCCGGAATGCAGGTCGGTAGTGGAACAGGCATGGGGGGAAAACCCGGGGGTGGCCTGTTGGCGCAGACGAGGGGGTGTGTGGAAAGACTGAGTTTCTGGGCTAAGGATAATTTTGGTAATATTAAGAAGAAAATACGGAAGACTGAGAAAGAGCTGGCACGAGCACAGAATGACTTACCTTCTCATGGCATGATACAAGTTTGCACCCAATTGGCGAGAGAGTTAGAGGAATTGCAGCGGTGGGAGGAGAGCTTCTGGCACGCTAGAGCACGAACTAATGAGATGAGGGATGGCGATAAGAACACGAAGTATTTTCATCATAAGGCGAGCCAGAGGAAAAGGAAAAACACCATTGATGGCATATTCAAAGAGGACGGCAGCTGGCAGACAGATCCTGAGGAGATTGAGGGGGTGATTACTTCTTTTTTCACCTCTCTCTTTTCGACATCTCATCCGATTGGCATGGAGGAGTTTCTGGACGGTATGCACAGTGTTTTACAAGAGGAGGAAGTAACACGGATGGAGCAGACCCCGTCAGAGAGTGAGATTTGGCAAGCCCTTCAGCAAATGCACCCCAATAAAGCTCCTGGCCCCGATGGCATGAAGACGATTTTTTATCAAAAATTTTGGGGTACAGTGAAGAAGAGCGTGGTTGATTTTATAGCTGGTTGGTGGAGGGGAGAGCGCAGTTTGGTAGAGATTAATGAGACAGACATTGTGCTTATTCCGAAGACAGAGACGTCGGTCCGCATTTCTGAATATCGCCCTATTAGCCTGTGCAATGTCGCTTATAAAATTATCACAAAAGTTCTGGCCAATAGAGTTAAGCCGTTGATGAATAACATTATTTCTTAAAACCAAAGTGCTTTCATTGGGGGGTAGGTTGATTACGGATAACGCTTTGGTGACTTATGAGTTATTCCATACTATGAAGCATAGGAGGAGCGGGAAGGAGGGTTTGCTGGCGCTCAAGCTTGACATGAGTAAAGCCTACAATAGGGTGGAGTGGTCTTTTCTAGGGAGGGTGTTGGAGAGGATGGGTTTTCCTATGAAATGGAGGTCTAAAGTTCATGAGTGCATGGCTAGCGTTTCACATAAATTCGTCATTAATGGCAAGAGGAGGGGATCTACAAGACCGACTAGAGGACTACGCCAAGGTGACCCTATCTCTCCCTATCTCTTTATTTTTTGTGCTGAAGCTCTCTCTTTATCTCTTAAAAGCAGCCCAGGAAAAAAGGATCCATGGAATTAAAGCATGCAGGACAGCACCGTGTGTGTCTCACCCAAGGAACGAGGTATCCGATTTCGATACCGTTTCGACAGCATGGAAATCGAAATTTATGGAAATTTCGACAAAAATTTCGATAAATGCAATTGTGCCCGTTTCGACGCCAAAATGAATGAATTAATTTATGAAATTTTACAGGTGTGATCTCTACACCTAAATGCATCGTTTTATGCAATAAAATTTTATGTGGGGGTAGGTTAGGGAGGGGGTCCTTCATGTGGGAGGTAAGGGAACTGTCCTGTTTCTTGAGGATTTCGATGAATGATTTCGATGACAAAATGTAGGAATTAAGTTATGCAATTTTGTAAGTATGAGCTATATACATGCATGTACTTGTTCGTGTTATAATATCAAATATTGGATATGTAGGGCATCCCACACATTTTACTTGGGTTTATAGTTTGTTGCTGATATTGACTCAATAGTCAACCATTTCATTGGTCCCAAGAATACTAGTGCAATGTTTCCAAGCTAAATCATCATTTGTTGGTGTGGTTGGCTTCCTAGCACCCTCATTGTCTAATAAATCACCACTAGGATACATGTCATCCACATTGCAGAAATGAAAATAGCATGCATCACATTAGTATTTAATAATTTGAATAGCAAATATTAGGGAAATGCAATGCAATTATGATATACTATAAGTATATACTATGTATGAGTACTTAATGGTGAAATGACCCCAATCCCCCTTTGCTCCTCTTCAAAAATCAACAATAACAAGGATTGCAATTATCGAAATTTTCATCGAAATTTGGCGAAATTCATCGAAATTTGGCGAAATTCATCGAAATCGTCGAAATTTGGCGAAAATCATCGAAATCATCGAAATCGAAACAATCGCAGGTTTCGGTACCAGATAGCATCGAAATTGAAATTTCGAGCGAAATTTCGATGATTTCGACGAAACCTCATTCCATGGTCTCACCTTTTCTTCGCTGATGATAGCATCGTGTTTACTAGAGCTACCTCACAAGAATGCTCCGCTTTAGCTGAGATTTTCAGCCAATACGAGAGGACATCCGGGCAGAAAATTAATTTTGAGAAGACTGAGGTTTCCTTTAGTAGCAATGTGGAGGCGGAAAGGAGGGATACCATCAAGAACATGCTTGGGGTGAGAGAGATGGACAAACATGAGAAATACTTGGGTTTACCTACGGCTGTGGGGCGGTCTAAGAAGGTGGTCTTTGCTGCGATTAAGGACAGGGTATGGAAAAAAATTGCAGGGATGGAAGGAACAGTTGTTGTCTAAGCCAGGGAAGGAGGTTTTTATTAAAGCAGTGATCCAGGCTATTCCTACCTACTTGATGAGCATTTTCAACCTCCCAGAAGGACTCATAGACGAGATACATTCCATGATAGCGCGGTTTTGGTGGGGAGCAAAGGAAGGGGAGAGGAAGATTGACTGTGTAGGCCGAAGGAGTATGGAGGGATGGGGTTCCGAGATCTGTCAACTTTTAATAGTGCGTTTCTGGCGAAACAGGGATAGCGGCTCGCTACTAAGGAGGGATCGTTGGTCAGTCGTATAATGAAGGAGAAATACTATCGGCACACTTTGGTCATCCACTCGGCGAGGGGAGGGGCACCTAGCTACACCTGGAGGAGCATATGGGGGGCGCTGCAGTTGGCGAAGCCGGGTTTCCTTTAGAGGGTGGGTTCGGGAAGGAACATTGATATTTACAGAGATAGATGGATCCCACAGTTGGGAGGGACAGTTCACTGCTATCTGGTACAAGGGCCGGTTACATATACTTCAGTTGCAGGGTTGATAGATGCGGAGACGGGTCTGTGGGACAAGGCTGTCGTGACGGATGTGTTTCCCCCTCATATACGTTCTATGATTTATGTTATTCCTTTGGGGGGCAGGGAGGACGCCGATACTCTATGCTGGGATAGTGAGAGCAGGGGAGAGTTTACAGTGCGCAACGCCTACAGACTGATGCGCACAGGGGAGGACCTACTGGACGACTTGGAGGAGGACTGGAAAAGAGTCTGGAAGCAACGCTGGCCTCTAAAGCTGAAACACTTTTTTGGCGCGTGCTTCGAGACATTCTACCGACGAAGGCAGCCCTGTACAGGAGGCATGCAGCACAGGATGATCTATGCCCACGTTGTTTATCTCACCCAGAAGACGCCACTCATGCACTTTTGCTCTGTGCTTTAGCAGGTCCTGTGTGGGCAGCCGGACAGCTTGCTTGGCCGCTCCACACAGGCTTGGATGTCAGGGACTTCCCCAAGGAGCTATTACGGGAGGATGATTTGAGGAGAAGGGAGGAAGGGGCGACTTTGCTTTGGACAACTTGGACAGCCAGAAACAAGCATGTTTTTTATTCCCAACAGCCGCATATTCCAGTACTTGCAGCCAGCTTTCTCTCACTGATGGAGGACTACAGACAGCACTCATCGGCGTCACATGGAGGGGCGCATAGGGAGGGTGGCCTGAATTTTTCAGCTTGGAACCCTCCCCCACAGGCGTGTTTCAAGATGAATGCAGATGCTAGTGTCTGCGATGGTGGCAGTGCGGGTATTGGAGTTGTTTTCAGGGACCACTTGGGGGTTATCAAGGCTACGTACCAATCCCATCTGGACCATGCGTTCTCAGTGCTTAGTGCGAAGGGAATGGCAGTCCTACATGGGATGCGGTTAGCTCTGGACCTAGGCCTGGAGGATCTGATCGTTGAGACCGATAGCGCTATGTTGGTTCATGCAGTGAAGACCGGCGGATGGGGACGCGGATATGAGGACAACATCGTCACTGAGATTTGCCGCTTATCTTTACGTCTTTCCTCTTTTCACTGTTGTTTAATTAGACGGCAAGGTAATGGGGTTGCCCATGCTTTAGCCACTCATGCATGTTGCTTAGGAGATCCTCGGACTGTGTTAGAGGACTTCGATGAGAACATTGTAGCGATTGCTCTTTCTAATATGAATAAATAAAAGCGACAGGCACCCTTTATAAAAAAAATAGATGGGGATGTTCAAAAATGACGTTTGTTACAGGATCACTGCAGGATGGTTGAAATGGAGGAGTGCAATTGGAGTTTTATGTGATCGGAAGATCCCTCTCAGGCTAAAAAGTAAGTTTTATAGAACAGTTATACGGTCAGCCATGCTCTACGGGAGTGAATGTTGGGCGGTAAAGAAACAAGGTCTTAACAAGATGAATGTGGCTGAAATGTGTATGCTGAGATGGATGTGTGGGAAGACAAGAAAAGATCGCCTGAGAAATGACTATATCAGGAATAGAGTGGGGGTGGCGAGCATTGAGGACAAGTTGCGTGAGGGCCGACTCAGATGGTACAGACACGTGCAACGCAGACCGACTAATGCGCCTATACGAAACAATGTTATTGAGTCAAGCACAATAAATAGAAGAGGAATGCCTAAATTAACATGGGATGAGCTTTTAAAGAGCGATTTTGAATCTCTACATCTTAACCAGAATATGGCCCATGATAGAGCTGAATGGAAATGAAGGATCCATGTAGCCGATCCCAACATAGTTGGGACTGAGGCTTAGATGATGATGATGATGATATCAGATATGGCTATATCCGCTCTGAAAAAATCTGAATCCGACAAATATATACACATTATTAAATATATATTATCTATATATAAAAATATGTAAATATAGATATTTAATCATATATATTGATAGTAATATCAATATTTTCTATATATAATACATTAATTAACAAAAATTAATGATTTTAGGTTTGGATCGGATATTTCTTCAAATTCGGATATTATTACATAATATCCCTCAGATATCGGATCGGGTATATTTTTTGGATTCGGATATTGGATATAGTGGTATCCGCTCCGTATTCGATCCATTTACAGGTCTAGCTACAACTGAATATTCCACTACTGTTGATCACGACTCATCTCAACCCTCTTCTGCTTGGATCCAGTATGAGTTTGAGAAGCTTTTCCAAGACCGCATATCCAAACTACCGTCTACTTCAGAGGTCGGCTCGTCTGCCTAGCCTGCTGCTCCATCTCCTGGTAAAAATAAATGATGCATTGACTCTGGTGCTTCGGTCCATATGGTCAGTAATTCTGATTTATTCTCTGCCCTAACAAGATCCACCCGCCTACCTCCGATGACGGTAGTTGATTGTTCTCAGACAGCAGTACATGGCATTGGGACTATTCCTTTATTTCGTAATTTGCATCTGAAATATGTCTTATATGTTCCTAAATTTCCTATTAATCTTCTTTCCATTAGTAAAACTGTAAAGAGCCTTCATTGCTCTATTACGTTTGACCCTTCAGGTTGTGTTTTTCAGAATCTCCGCATGAAGACGAGGAATGGTCATGAGGGACCAGATGGGCTCTACTACATGGATGGACCGACATCAGTGACTGCTATGCTCTCTTCGTTTGTGACTGTGCTTCAGTGGCATTACTGTCTTGGCCACCCGTCTGCTTAAAACTTAAACATTAATTTCCTACTTAGTTGATAAAAGTTTTTCCTGTGAATCTCGCTAGTTTGACAAACAAAATCATTATGTGTTTCCTGCAAAGAAAGACATTGGATCTAAATGCATTTTTTATTTTATCCATGTTGATATATGGGGTTCCTATTCTATCACAAGTCACACTGGTGTTAAATATTTTATGACATTCTTGACTATTTTTCTCGAGCCACGTGGTTATTTTCAATTAAAGATCGCAACACTATTATGGACACTACAACCACATTTTTTTATGAAATCTTACTCAGTTCAATAAACCTATTAAAATCTTTCACACTGACAATGCTCTTGAATTCATGCAAAAATCTATCACTTACTTTTGCTCATCTTGTGGGACGATTCATGACCCTATACCCCACAACAAATTGGGATAGTTGAATGAAAGAATTGCATCTTCTAAAAGTTGCTCGCACCATATTACTTCACTATCATGTTCCCCAGTCAGGTGAGTGGAGAAATAGTACTATAGTCCCCATCTACAAGAACAAAGGTGATGTTCAAAGCTGCACAAACTATAGAGGTATCAAGTTGATGAGTCACACAATGAAGCTTTGGGAGAGGATTATTGAGCAGAGGCTAAGATCTATAACGCAGATATCAAACAACCAATTTGGTTTCACGCCTAGTAGATCAACAACAGATGCTATTTTTTTGATAAGGAGGCTTATGGAGAAGTATAGGGAAAGAAAAAGAGATCTTCACATGGTTTTTATCGATTTGGAAAAGGCTTATGATCGAGTACCCAAAGAAGTGTTGTGGATAGTTTTAAAGAAAAGGGTGTGTCAATCCAATACATTGACTTGATTAAGGACATGTATGGTAGCTCTACAGCAAGTGTGAAGACTCCTGGAGGAGAGACACCAACATTTCCCATCACAGTTGGGGTACACCAAGGATCCACACTCAGTCCATATCTGTTTGTTCTTGTTATGGATGAGTTGACAAAGAATGTTCATGATGATGTTCCTTGGTGTATGTTATTTGCTAATGATATTTTATTGATTGATGAAACTAAAGATGGTTTGAATGATAAATTTGAACTTTGGAGAAAGACACTGGAATCAAATGGATTGACGATTAGTAGGAGCAAAACTGAGTATATGCATTGCAATTTCAGCCAATCTCGCAGTGTGAATGGTGGAGCCAAGCTGGACGGAGTAGATATACCAATATGTGATAAATTTTGCTACTTGGGCTCTATCATTCAAACAGATGGGGATGTCCAAAATGACATTTGTCATAGGATCACTGCAGGATGGTTGAAATGGAGGAGTGCAACTGGAGTATTATGTGATCGGAAGATCCCTCTCAGACTAAAAAGCAAGTTTTATAAAACTGCTATACGGCCAGCCATGCTCTATGAGAGTGAATGTTGGGTGGTGAAGAAATAAGGACTCAACAAGATGAACGTGGTTGAAATGCGTATGTTGAGATGGATGTGTGGGAAGATAAGAAAAGATCGCTTGAGAAATGACTATATCAGGAATAAAGTGGGGGTGGCGAGCATTGGGGACAAATTGCGCGAGGGCCGACTAAGATGGTATGGACATGTGCAACGCAGACCGACTAAAGCGCCTATACAAAGCAATACTATTGAGGCAAGCACAATTAATAGGAGAAGAGGAAGGCCTAAATTAACATGGGAAGAGCTTATAAAGAGAGATTTTGAATCTCTACATCTCAACCAGAATATGACCCATGATAGAGCTGAATGGAAAAGAAGGATCCATGTAGCCGACCCCAACTCAGTTGGGATTGAGGCTTAGTTGATGATGATGATCATGTTCCCCAACATTTTTGGCCTGAAGCTACAGCTTGCTACCTTATCAATCGCATGCCTTCATGTCCTGCAAAACCAAAATCCGTACAATATTCTCTTTCCTGATGCACAACTTTTTTCTGTTCCGCACTGCATCTTTGGGTGCACTTGCTTTGTTTAAAGCGTTCGTCTAGGATGACGAAACTTGACCGTCGCTCCACAAAATGCATTTTTTTGGGTTATTCTAGAACCCAAAAAGGGTATCGTCGTTATGACCCTATCATGAGACAGTGGTATGTTAGCGCAGATGTAGTGTTCTTCGAACATCTGCCATTTTATTCTGATAAAGGGGTCTCCTTATCCTGTAAGCTCTTGGAACCCACTCCGTTACCAGACATTGTGGATATTGATCCACCCTCTGAAGTGGCATAGGAAGAACGACCATTGAAAGTCTACAAGAGAAGACCAAAGCCTACTATGCCCTCCATAGCCCCTCAACAACCAACTCCTCCTTCGGCGGAAGATCACAACACAGCTCTGGTATACTCTAACTTGCACCTTCCGAGTTAGCCTTCAAAAAGTGTTCACTCCTATGCTCAACATCTGATTAGTCATTTTTGTCCCTCTACTAATCTGGGTGCTAGCTTTGCTTGCTTTACTATTACAATCTATGTTGTGTCTATTACAAAAAATGCTACAGGGGCACTTAAAATTCCTGCCTGGCGACAAGCGATGGAAGATGAAATGAAGGCCCTCTCTGACCGGAAGACATGGTTACTTGTGGATCGCCCTTCTGTCTGTCCTATTGTTGAATGTCGATGGATCTTCACTATTAAATATCAACCTGATGGCACGATTGAGCATCTGAAAGCACACCTGGTGGCAAAAGGATATATTCAAACTTATGGAGTGGACTATTTTGAGACATTTTCTCCTGTTGCTAGACTCAGTTTTGTTAAAAATCTCATCTTTGTTGTTGTAAATAAAGATTGGCCATTATTTCAATTGGATGTCAAAAACGCCTTTCTTGATATCTGTATGAAGAGGTTTGCATGAAGCAACCGTTTGCCTTTGTTGCTCAAATGGAGTATTCTTCGCGAGTCTGCAGGTTGAGGAAAGTTATTTACGGACTAAAACGAAGTCCACACACCTGGTTTGACGAGCTCAATCAGATTCTCATAAAATTTGGCTTTTGTCGTTCTCATTTAGATCACTCTGTGTTTATCAGAATAACTACGGTCGGTCTTGTTATTCTTATTGTCTATATAGATGACATTATCTTATCTGACAGTGACACCACAAGCATTCAGGCAACTAAAACCTATCTAGAGCAACGCTTTGTCACCAAGGACCTTGGCAAACTACGGTATTTCTTAGGTATTGAAGTGTCCAGGTCATCTGCGGGTATATGTTTCTCACAACGCAAATAAGTTCTAGATCTCTTGCAGGAAACAAACATGTTTGGTTGCAAGCCGGCTAGTAGCCCTCTAGATCCAAACACTGGTTGGCATGATGAATCTTCTCCATCTTATGTTGACAATTACCAATATAGGAGATTGGTTGGTAAACTCATTTACCTTACTGTCACAAGATCCGATATTACTGTTGTTGTAGGGTTTGTAAGCAAGTACCTAAATAAGCCCTGATAATGTCACTGGGATGGCGTTTGTCACATTTTGAAATATCTAACAAGCTCTCCAAGGAAAGGTCTATTGTACAGAAGACATGGACATTGCAATCTCTCTGGTTACTCAGACTCTGATTATGTAGGGGTAGATGTGATAGGAAATCTACGTCTGGTGCAGTCCGACAGTGCCATTGGGATGTTGTTTGTCACATTCTGAAATATCTGAAAAGCTCTCTACGGAAAGGTCTGTTGTTCAAAAGACATGGGCATTGCCAGTAATATGTTGTGAAGCTCCAGAGTCAACCACCCATGAAGGAGATGAACTGGAACCCAGAAAGGAAGTAGCCTGATTACCAGTAGTAGACGCCAAGTTGGATGAAGAAGAAGATCCCTTACTCAAGTGTTGAGTAGCCAGAATAAATTTATCATATTCCTCCTTGGTAAGAGTGATGCCAGAACTCGAAGCAGGAGGCTCAAAAGACTCAGTACTTCTAGTAAAGTTGGATGTTCCCACTGGTGTGCAGAAGGTCTACCATGCTGCTTCCAACATTTCTCCACAGTGTGTCTCATACGGCCACAGAAAGTGCACTTAGCTCGTGTGCCACCTCCTCGGCTTGTACATGTACGGCCTTTAACTGCAGCAGCTACAAATGCATGAGATTCTCCAAGAGAAGGAACAATTGTCGAATCAATCGGCTCAAAGTTGGACTGCATAATTTTTGAATAAGCTTCCTCCAAGCTGGGAAGTTTGTCAGACGCCAAGATAACACTATGGGCTGAACTGGATGAAGAACTCATGCCGGATAAGAACTTTGTTGTGACTAAATCATCTCTATCGTTGACCTGTTCTTGAACACTCACAGGATGATTAAGCTTAGTTCTTGAACAATAGCTTGGATCACCCTAAAATACTCTTCCAAAGACTTGCCTTCCTATTGTTCTACAAACAAGTAGTTTTATATATCATGAACTGATGAAGAGCGTTCTTCTCTTGAGAATAATGCTTCTTGACTGCATCCCATATCTTTTTAGCAATGGTATAGAACATGAACCTAGCAACAATTCCAGGTTCCATGCTCCCCCACAGCCATGTCTTCACCAGACTGTTATGATGCTTCCATTCTGCTTAGCCTTTGTCGGTAGCTGCAGGAGGATCCGAATCAACATGCTTTGCCTTGGCTCGAGATTCCAACACTATATGAATGGTATTCATCCACTGAAGATAATTCTTCCCATTCAACTTTGTAAAAAATGATATGATGGGAGAAATCCCCTTATGTGTAGAGGTTTTTCTTATTGATAGAAGGGGTAGCCATCCTTTATAAATAGGATAAGGGGGAAGCATACAGACTCTAGACAAACCCTAATGGGCCAAGACACACTTGGGTCCATATTAGAAATAGATAAAACAAGTTAAGTAAATAGATTAAACAACTTAACTAAATAGACTCTCAAACACTCCCCCTCAAGTTGAAGCTTGGGAGAATCCCAAGTCAGCTTGCAAACAGACAGACAAACTAAACAGAATAAAAAGATAACCAAACCCATACAAGAATTTCTCCCCCTCAATGTCACAATAAATCACTCAAGCACTTACATACTCCCCCTCAAGCAGATATCCAAAAGCAGGTACATAGGCAGGTAGCAGGAACTTCTTTATCAGTTTGAAGTAGCATCTGGAGCAGATTAACCATCAATAGGTAGGCATCATGATCTTCATCATAGTCTCTATCGTCATCAAATAGGCTAGAGAGTGCTGGAACACAAGAAACAGAAGATAACATGCATACAGGGCATGGACAAGAAAATTGTCAACATGCTCAAGGCACGAACAAGCCAGAGAGTGTTGGAACACAGTAGCAGACTATAGATGATGTAGCTAGATAAAAGACCATTGTCTGAAATAGAAAACAACACAAAGTCTCGAAGATGAACAATAGTAGTAAAAAAGCATGAAGCTCCATCGTATCATGTGATACCGTCATCATCTCATCATATAATTTCCATCATAGTAGCAGACGTCAAAGTCCAGAGAGTGCTAGTTCACAAAGTCCAGAGAATGTTGGTTCACAGTAGAAAGTCAACGTGCAAACAAAGCACGGACAGCAGATAGTGCAAAAGCACAAATCATCAAGTAAAATGTGCTAATCATAGCACAAGTAGCAAGAATGACGTTGCCAGATAGAAAAGTAATTAACAAATAACTCGGTGAAGTAGACAAATCCATAGCAACAGTCGAGATGATGATGAATAAGCAATAATAACAGCAGAAAGATCCTCAAAGCAGCAAAAGTAGCATGAAAGATCGACATAGCAGTAAAGCAGTAGAAAAAATAGTATGAAGAGTCCACATAACAATAGAAGGATCCACATTTAAGCAAAAAGAACACAAAATAGAAGCAAAAGGAGCCACATAGTAGCAACAAATGCAGCATGAAGGATCCACATAGTAGCAGTAAAAGTAGCATGAAGATCCACAAAAAAGTAGAAATGAAGTCTTCTTCTTCTCTCCTCCGTCTCCTTTCTTCCCTCTACTCATTATCCTTTATCGCCCCCCTCACACCAACCACGAAAAGAGTCAAGAGAGTGGTTGGGGTGGAGAGTCAAAACATCGATCGAGGTAGTGTTTATGTAGGCAAATACATTGGAGGAGGTAATCGACAACTCGAGTCAATGTACAACATGACCCGATTATACAGATTTGGATAGAAAAATAGATAGACAAAATATTTGGTACTTTATAAAACATCACATGGTTTTTTTTTCTTTATCAGAATCAAGTTTTTGACGGTCAAAGATTAGTCAAAGTGGGTGATTTATTGCTAGGGAGTAAATAATTATGTTGGTCAAAGGTTGGTTAATGTATGGAAGATTTTCTTAGTCTTTTGCATTGCCCCTTGCCGATTCTGATTTCGGAAAATTTTGTTTTTAAATTTGCTGTCTTACTCAACCAGCGTGATTGCCAATTACCAAGTGGTCGTTTGCTTTGCCAAATACGCAGGAAGTACATGAACCGGCCAGACAAAATGGTTTCCAGTTATTCAAAACACGGTTGCTCATTCGTTTGCACTCTTCTGGACCAATATAACGACTCGATGATCTCAAACTTCCTGGATGGCATACCATCCATAAAAGCCAGCGGGTGTTTTACCAACTACATGCCGCATGTGGAATATATAAATCATCGAAAACGGTGAGTGTCTTGACCACACATTTAATAGAGATAATGCAGTTTCCTATAGAGGGAAGGGAGAAAACAGTCGTCTTTCTTGAGGTGCAGACAAACAAGGGTTATTTCCTTAAGCAACAAAATGCGGCATCTTTGAAGATAGAAATACTACGCCGTGTGGTCTTCGAAGACCAATTTCAGGACAAAAATCAATAAGTTCATGATCCATGGACGAAGAAGAAACATCAATCGACAGAGATGAGTAGAGGATGGATAAGTGGTGTTGGCAATAGGTGGGAGACAATGAGGGTATGGGGAAGTGACGACTGCATAGATGGATATGGAGGAGGCAGATCACAGTGATGATGGCTAGGATAGAGAGCATTGATGTAGGTTTAAAAGATTAGTTTTTTCTGAAAGAAAAAAAGAAGACGACCACAAAGGCCGAGATGATGCCTAGCGGGCGACCAAATCAAGATGAGACGGGGGCCATCCGCAGGCGGAAGCTCTCTCTTTTTCTCCCTAAGTTAGGATCAATGCTCTGATACCATGTAAAAAACAATATGACGGGAGAAATCCCCTAGCGTTAAGAGATTTTCCTTATTGATAGAAGCGGCGGCCATCCTTTCCTATAAACAGGATAAGGGGAGAGCATACAGACTCCAGACAAATCCTAATGGGCCAAGACACACTTGGGCCCTTATTACAAATAGACTAAACCAGTTAAGTAAATAGACTCTCTAACAAACTTGATGGAGGGTATAGGTGACATCTTGTGTGGACAAATGATGCCTTAGTGTCCTTCATGATTCAAGTTGTGATATAGAGATGATCTAGGCGATTTACGATATGGAGGGGACGGAGAGAGACACGTCATGAGGAAGACATGAGTGACAGAGGGATACACGTCACTTCAAAGCAACAGAGATGCATTTATGACGCATCCACAACCCCCAACTGAGAATTTATGTATCAAACATGGAGGAGATGTGATTAGGAAATTGTCTGCGTAAACTCAAACCCTTTGGCGTGAGATTTTAGATCTTCGTAATAAGTAGCCAAAAGAACCCTCAGCCCCGGGGTTGTTGCTGTTGCTGCCCTGCTAGCTGGAGGCAACTGTTGCTAACCTGCTAGCTGGCAGCGGCTACTGCCGTAGCCCGGACAAGCAGTGGCGGCAACCCTACTGACTTGGGGTTGGCGGCGGCGGCGGCTGTTGGCCTTCCCTGACCGGCGGCGGACGAAAGAGAAGTGGAGGAAGGAAGAAAAAAAGAGGAGGGAACGCATCCCTAGGAGCGTTTCGGCTCTAATACCATGTTTCGCAGGTTGTAGAAGTCGCAATGTTGTGTGCAATGCAACGTGAGAGGAGCAATAGTCTTCCTCTCCTTTTATTAAGAATAGAATGGGAAAATTGCATAGCAGTCCAGTAGGATAGAATAATTACATAATGAAATAAACATAATACAAAACAACTATATTAACAACAACAATCACTATGTCCACCCTTTCATGCTTCTGATAACATAATCACATATTTCTACAGAGGTGCATGATCATCAAACTAAATTAAGAGATGTTTGTTCTTTAATAAAAGAGATGAATATTAGATAATAGAGATAGAAAGATTAGATCATATTACATACCATACATCGGAAATCAAGATACAGGTTAAGGAGTTGGATTATAAGACTCTCATGAGAAGAAAAAAACTATAAGCTAGGAGATGAAAAGACCTAGGAATTTTGACAAGAGAAAGACTCTAAGAGACATTCATAACAACATAATACAAGAAATTAAATTAGCATCACGATGAACCAAATCCTAACAACAAGCGCCCTAGTGAATTGAAATCATCAACTTTATATGGCCAAATGGCATACATTAGAATTAGATCAATAGTCTAGAAAGGATTTGTTTTTATGAAAACTGGGTTTAGAAATTAGTGAATATGTAGATCCATTTAATATAATTGCATTGTAATTCCAACTTCTAAGTTTTAATTTGCAAAGCAGAGTTTTAGCAAATTTAGAACTAACATTAAGCTACTAGAATAGTCTTAAGAATTTGGAATTATGCGTAAGTTGCTAAAATGAAGTAACAATAAGTTATTGTCAATAACAAGCTAACCGTAGTAATATTAGAATGTCAACTTGGTATATAAAACAGTGTTGTATAGTTCCATAACACTGTACATATTGATTTCATGATAGTCCCAGAACTCTCAGGTGTGGTTTGAAAGCTAAGAAAGAAAAATTAAATAATTAGAAAACTAACAGTAATAATAAGTGCATACCAACAAAATAACTCAGATTTATTAATTCATCTCTATATAAATGGGTCAAGCCGCATCCACAAAGAATCCACCCTTTCAAAAAAAAAAATTGGAAACGTCTGGAAAAGTATCCGATGTGTATCCAGGCGTATTCAAAGAGTACTAGTATCCAATACACGTCCAGCAAGGGTACAAGACCTACTTAGGAGTGTCCGTGCTTCCTAGCCTAAGGCACGCATAAGTCAAGGTGCATGCCAAGGCGCACCCTTTGGGGTGTCTAGACACTTTAATCCAACTAATGTTAATTTCAACTATTACAAGAGATCTCTGCTTAACAAAAAAATTTGGGTTGTTTCACTTCAAGGCCTTAAGGTACTTGACTCATTAATGGATGATTCAGTGAAAATCGTTGCTAAAGACTTTTAAAGTATTAACTGCACCGCTTTTTAAATATAGTGTCTGCTTTCTGAACTGACCGAGGACTGTGATCATTTCTACTCAACGTGATACAATAAGAATTTTAAAACTATTCTTATCTATATCCAATTAAATATCTATGAACTTGCGGACACAACCAATTTCATTCTGATTAATGACGTTGGTGCGAAAGCGTACATCTGAAATATCAGACCCATATTGAAAAAAGGGGTATAACACAGAATAGAAAGTTAAGAACTCAAAAATGCTGTAAGACAACTTAAAAGAAAGGAAGAGGACTTGACCGGAGAAAATGTACTGCAAAAACCAAAGCAAGCGGTTCGGGTTACCACTCCCAAGTGCAGAACCAAAGCAATCCTGCCAGAAGGAGATTTCCCCGTTGCTTCTTCTTGCCTCACAATTTACGCCAGTGATATCAGGAAACGAAAGGTGAACACCGAACTCCAGCTTGCTACAGAAAAAAGGATATTTTCGTTAAGGGGAGCGAGCAAATGGAGAGATGGAAGGATAACATACAGCCTCTCTACGCACAGAGGAGTGCAGGACACCGCCACAGGAAAGTCTGGTTCCTCGCCGGAGACCGCTACAAAGAGGCCCGAGGAGGCGGCGGACCACGGACGCGAGAAGTGGCGTCTGGCATAGCCGATCATTGCGATAAGCCCCTGTCAGGGGATAGCCCATTTTCCGTGATAGGAGGCTGGGCTTTTGTGTGGCTTATGGGCCGAAAATACAGCTGGGAAATACTACAGAGAGCCATTGGGATGGTGAACAAGCCCCAAGCAATTACAAAATCTGAATCGTCTTTGTCCCTGGACTAGACATGTCAAAGTAGGACAAAATGTGTAAGTACCCATAGGTCGATCCATTCAAATTGAATCTAGGTGATGATATTTGTCATCCGCTGAAAATTACGCAAACCTATTACCTACTTTTTAATTAGCGAGTTTCAGGGGAGGGGGTTGAGGACTTTGGCATCCGTGGGTGACCCACTTAACTAAGTATTTTTTTGCTCAAACTAGAGATTAGTTTTTATTCAATTCACTCACTAGTGCGGATTAGAAATCAGACGTAAGGTTTGTGTTTTGAATGAGCCAAGTTGGCCAAATCATAGCAAAGGAAACTACATACTTTGATGTTAAACAGTGCTTGGCAATAGCATCTGCAACATTATTCGAACTACGAGGGATATACTCGTATCCTACACAACTCATAGAGTTGAATCTTCTTCATGCTAGTCTCGCATGAGGACAGAACTACAGGTGTGGAGACTCGATGTCTCCTAGGATGGAGATGTCCTGTTGAGAGTCGGATAACATCAAGATGTTGGTCCAGTTGTGAGGTTGATAGAGTTCCACCTACCAAAGGATTTCCTAGATTTCAGGTTCAAGGGTCGTGGTGGCACTGATCAGTTGACCAATCCCCGCCATACACTCACCTCTCGATTTTACATCATGAAGGTTAATGTTGGTCTTACCCGAGCTTTGATGGAATGCAACATTAGTGAAAACACAGATGGTTAGTTGTCTGGCCATATTGAAAGATGCCTTGGGCTTTGGTAGTTTGACTTGTGGATAGGAAAGAACGATGTTAAGTATAGATGTAGTGTGACTTGTGGATAGGAAAGAACGATGTTAAGTATAGATGTAGTGTGCTCCTCTATGAGTTTAGTCTTGACAGAATTAGCTTTAATTGTGCATTGATGAATATGATTGTTCTTGCACGACCAGAGGTACCAAGATGTCACTGACCATTTGACAAACAAGCTTTCCTCACTCGGATTTAGATTCATGAATGTGATTATCGAATCTTCATCATTTAGATTGCGGAAGTCCTGATTCAACCTGATTGCTATCCAGACGAGTTTGCTGAAGTTGCAGTCTCAAAGGGTGTGAATTATAGTATCCACCACATTGTTGCATAAAGTCCATTCGTCATTGACCTCTATGCGTTGTCTACGCTTCTCCATATTGGTAAGAAGGGCCATGTTTAGCAAGAGCCATAGAAACACCCGGATACGGGCATGTAAGGCATTTTTCCAGATAGGCTTCCAACTGATGTTAGTTGTGGATTCCTTATTGCTACGAAGCCATTCATAAGTTGAACGGGTTGTCATCTGGCCATCACTTTCCAATGGCCATCCCCAAGTATCCTCCCTCATGGTAGGATCAGGGGGGAGGTATAGATTCAATTGCTTGGCAGGAGCTCGTAGGCAGGAACTCATGAATGAAGTCCCAACCCCAAATATCAGAGTCTAGTTTCATGGGTTGAACATTAAGGGACTTTAATTCTGGAGGAATTTGCATATTAACTTGATAGTCACACATTGATTTTCCCATGAGCCATTTATCAGTCCACACATTAATGTTAAGGCTACTGTTCACTACTTTATAACTTACTTCTTTAACCGAGTGGATGTGTTTTTTGATGAAGCTCCAGGCAGAGGAGCAAGGGTTAGTGGCAAAAGTAGTGCCTCACACATATTTTTAAGTCATTAATTGAACCCATAGCTTTTGACCCATTTAACTAAGTTAGTTGTAAAAATATAATATAAATATATACTACTATTTAAAATAACTACAATGATCTACTACTACCTAACAATTGTTAAAGAGTTTCAGTTCAAACTCAGACTTGCCAACAAGAGTTGATATTTGTGTTGGGTTTTACGGGAGGCAGAGAAGGTAGCGGAAACAAAAAATTTCTTCTCTCCAAACCCAGTATAAAGGAATCACGTCAATGTCTATACAGTAAGAAGTATAGTTTGTAGAGATATACCTTGTCCCGAGGCTTGCTCGGCGATGTGACCTCGTGGCTTGCGCAGTCTTTACATCCGGTCTTGGACGATGTCTGTACAGCTCCTGGTCACACCGGGACTGTTAGGATTGACAGTTGCCCTCCGAGTGGCAGAAGTCTCCCACCTCTATAGTAGTCCACACAGACCGCCTGGAACTCCGATCGTATTGTCACACAAGCACTGGAAGGAGTCGTACCCTCCTTTCAGCGTACTAGTCACCGACACACTCTCCTGCCACCAGTTGCCTTTCTACAGTTGTCTTTCCCTTATTGTGCCTCCCTTATCGGGTAGCACTTGCTCGGGCTCTCCTGGTTACCACAACCATAGAGAACGAAAACTTTGCAGAGCAACTGGTGTTCTCTGAGTTGTACCTGAGAAACCCCCAATACCCCTATATATAGGAGGGTCATGGGACAAGGTTCTCCATCCCGGGCAATGCGGGATTAAAGCAGGAGTAGAAGGGTTTGACATTTTCCACAAAACAACCAACTGCGCCAACTGAACCGATCATTTCAAGCTAGAACTGGTCAGTTGGGGACCTGAGTCGATCGGTTCACACCTGAACCGGTCAGTTGGGGCACCTGAGCCGATCGATTCACTTCTGAACCGGTCGTTTCACTGCCCTGGTCAGTTCCCGATTGACTTTTCCTCTTTTGTTTCGAATTGATTCAAATACCAATCCTTGTTCCAATCAAATTGGACAAGTGAAACAAAGAGAAATTTCTCACCAACCTGACTTTCCCAACTTGCTCGTTTGGACCAGTTGAGCCGATCGGTTCAACCCTTGAACTTGTCGATTCAGCCTATCCTGAGCCGATCGGTTCATCACATGAGCCGATCGGTTCACCAACTTGAGCCGATCAGTTCATCATATGAGCCGATCATTTGGGAGTATAGACTGCGCAAAAGAGTCAATTGCAGTTCCAATCAATCGGATACTCTTAATCATCTGGTCCACATCTTGAACACTATGATTTTGAGCTATCAATTAATTGAGTGTTTAATTGAACTACTAAACTCCTTTAGTAATCAATCTAAACATCATTTGTGGATGCACTCCTCTTCCAGGTTAAATCATATGTGTGTGACCCTGCAGGCCCATTTCATGTTGGCAGTGAAAGTTCATAACACTTATGACTTCACAAGCAAAGAGTGGTGCCTAGTCGCACATCAATGCTACCCAAGTGAAAAGGAAAGTTGGAGAACAACTTTCAATCCTACAATCCGTGAATGGTGTTACAGTGAATATATAATTCCTTTGTCACTAATATCCCAAATAAACTCAAGGCATGGAACAGTCATCCTGTCAACGTTCATTCACTTTCTTGATCTCAGAGTAGACTGGAGGAGATATGTATGACATCAATATCACATACCGATTCACACATGTGTGTGCACACCTATCTCAATCCTACTCATCAAGTGGCCATGGATATCAAACTCCCTCAAGAGGGACAAATCCCATATCTATCACTCACCCCTCAAAAGCCCCATGTGTCAAAGCCACCCAATCATCACCTTTATAACAACCTATGTTTCAGGACTGTGTTTGATGATGTCAAAGTGTACCCAACGACATGTGTTGAGTGTAGTGATTTCAGGTCAAAGAATCACACTCACCACCATCATTGTGAGAACTGACTGTGACTACCATGTCATGGTTCCATGTGTCAAACTCACAGTGGGTTTGTCCGGTACACTTGTTCTCTAACAAGTACCTATTTTTTGGTTTGATATCTCCATATCATGACTAAAGAGATTATGTCATCAACCAACACCACAATCTAGTCTTGTGTGTCATTGTTGTCTATCTACCTTCCACAATGACATCCGACTAGGGACATAATAAGAATGTACAAACTCTTAGCATATGTATGATCTCATCATTCAGGTCCTTAACCTGAAAGCATACGTCATTGAGTATTGTCATTCTCTAGACATTCAATTTGTTCTATCATTATCTCATATGACTGGACCAGAAAGAATTAGAAGCTTACCTTTGATGTTTATCAAATCAATCTTAATGTATCCCACCAATCATCCCATGATTGGCTCTCAGGGCATACATACCAACAGACTCCCACTTGCACTGTGAGCCAATCACCCTTGAATCATATTCATAGTGATCTTCAAACATGTCCCACATGTTACTATGCTCTAGTGCTTACGCAGTGAGTTACGGAAACACCTTTCCAGAGTTAATATTAACTGCATGTCTCGCATCTCTTCGATGTACGTCACACGTATGAGATGGAGTTGTCGTAATATGCGATCTAGTATTCCTTTTCTAACCTTTACCCACATTGCATGACCAATCACTACTTATTTGTCATCAATGACCGGGATATCTATAAGTTCATCTCATGAACTTCCAGATCCACACAGATACTCATCTTTTCCTTTTAAACGGCTTTATTGGAACGTTTCCATTTATCAACAAACATTCACTTTTATATATCTCATATATATTTTGCGATTAATTTTCTGTCCTTTTCGGAAGTTCGCATCAGTGTAACTCTTTACAGTGAACCCTTCCTTATTTCCATAGAACTAGTACTTCTGAAGTACTTATCAAGTTCTTATGGTATTCCAGTAACCCTTACTGGAACTAGACAGACATCCACTCGTCATGTCCCACATACGAGTTATCAGGATGAGCACATCATATTGTCACGTCCTACATACAAGATGATGAACGCATTTTATTCTTGATATGTCCTATACATGCAAGATAATGGGATGATTACATACATGATAGATCCATATATATTCTTAGTGTTCCCATTCTTTATAAGAATTGGACACTTGGCCTTAGGATACTAACTCCATGTAACATGGACAAGTTTTCTCCCACTGAATATGTGCACACTGAACCCTTCAGTATAGATTGCCAATGTATGCTCTCTCTTTTTAGGTCAAGAGGTTTTCAAGAACTATCTCTATAGATCTCTATTCCTATCACATAGGAAACGTCTGTATCTTTCTTAAAGATAATTTCCACAAAGAATTCCATTCTTAGAACATCTCATTTCACATCAACACGTGGAATGTGAATATGCTCCCACTAAATCACATATTACTTCTTTATCTTTGACATATCAGTCAAACCCTTTGACTATATTATCAAAGTAAAGATCGTAGTTATGATTTGCTTGTACTCAATTAATCACATTGATTAGTCCATTGTAACTTATAGAATTTATTTGCATTGATGAATTCATAAACCTTATAGGTTGTGTCACGTACACATCCTTGTTTTATTCCTCATAGGAATGTGGTTTTAGTATCCGTATGACAAATCTCTTAGTCATTAAGTTGCAATCAACAAGCATCATCCTTCTCAAAATGTTATCCATGTGTCTTAACGCTTAAGACTCATTCTCACTTATGGATTTCATCCCGATGGGTGCTACCATCAAGGTCATACCTTATGGTTCACATGGAAGTCATTTAGGATGTAATGGTCATAAACCATAACTCAAAATTCGATTCCTCATATTCATCTAGATAGTTGACCAACTCATCACATAGATAATCGAGGTGTTTCTGTCAAGGATATAAGAACTCACAACTCCTTGTGATTCTTAATGTCCTTTATTAGTGTGGGGTATTCTTTATTTAAGAAGAACTTAGTTATTTGATAATTATCCTCTAACTCCTTAGAGTATGACTCCTTTTGATTTAGACATCACCATGCCTTAATCATGAGCTCACTATGATACACTATCATAATCACTCATAAGTATCTCAAACATTTGGTTCAAGTATTTCATTCATTGATCTCATCAAGAATTAACACTTTACCAAATTCGTACTTCATCTATGATATTCTTGAACACTTCAAGATATTCATATTGGTATTTCTCTAAACACCGCTTGAAGTATTAGCATTAACTCTAATAGGTATGTAAATACATCACATGTATTATACCTAATAGGATCATCATTCTCCCACTACCACTAGTGAAGATTGATTAATCATGTCTAAGAGATTCATGTCTCTTACTGGTTCTCTAACCAAAAGAGTCCAGATTTATCCATCATATGGATACTACAGATGAATTTCTCATGATAATGCTAATTCGTTGTTTGTGTTATCAGTAACTTTTAGGTATCATATTATCTTATGCATACCAAGTACCACAAGATAAACAAGGCATTGCCACAAAGATCATATCTTTGAAACATCAAATATATTGATAGCCATCCTTGTCTCAACAAGATGCAATAATAAAGTGTTTCCATTGGCAAATTGAAACTACAGTTCTCAACTCTATTTCGTGCCCTTTAGGCTGAAATAAACTGAAGGATACTCCTATCTATGGCTGTAACACTTGCTCCAATAATGAGTACTCCTTTCTTGGTCCTTTCACAAAGGCCATCACTTCTTTGTGGATCTTGTATATCATATATGATAGACCCATATCTTGGTATCATATACCTCAGATAAAGAAGTGTTTATTTCATGATACCTACGGTGGAGATCACTGTCCCCTCCTTTCATCTTCTTTTGTTCTTCCAGATATAGAGGGCACTTCCCTCGTTCACCCTACCATGTGCCTTGAGGCTGAAGACGACTTGGGTTACTAACTATCATCAGAATCATTCTTAGCTTTGCCCTTGCCCTTGCCCTTGGACCTACCTTTGTTTATGTTGATCATCATCACATACTTAGGCTTATCCTTCTTCATCTGTGCCTCGAGGCTGAAGACAACTTGGATTGCTGGCTAGCATCAGAACGCTTCTTTGCTTTTCCCTTGTCCTTACTTTTAAGACTTACCCTTCATTGATCACATCAAAGATTAGGGTTTGTCTTTCTTCATCTTTGCCTCTACTATCCTTAACATGTACAACAACTCTGTCAATGCTTGTCAAAGTTGTTCATGTTGTAGTTCATCATGAACTGTATGATTCTCGCAACATTTGCAGTATCATACCAATAGCCAACTTTTGGCTCAGAGGGAATCCTTCTTAGTCAGGTTTTTCCACATACCCAAACATATTGAGTGTCTGAATACCTTACTGGATCTCCTTCTGTCATGACATACTAGGACAGTGTCTTGGAGACATCATATGTCTCATGTTGTCTCTGCAACTCATAGTTCAGAGAACACAACATCAAGCACTCCACATCAATGGCATCCTCAGTATGCTTCCATAAGCATACTTTCATCCATTGGTGTGGTGGGATCGAGTTCATCTGGTCCTCGTATAACTAGGACTTAGAGCTTTCGCTCTTCGATTGAGAACATTTCTCAACGTCCTAACCAGTCATGGAAATTATTCCCATTAGTTTGTTGGTCTCAAGGACCGATCGCAAATAAAGTGATTATTGTTGATTAGCCATTTATTGTAAAAAAAAGGAAATATATGCAATTTAGTCCAAAAAATCCTTTTGACTTGATTGATTTGAAAAGGTTTTACGATATAATTAGGACTTTAAATAATTATCACTCCCACTATTTTTGTTCAAATTGATAGCCCTCACCATCAATTCGGAAGATTGCAACGTACAACCTTCTAGTGGGTCAAGATCCTGAAATCCTCTGAGTCATGGACCAGCTAGGGCTGTCACCCACAACTTAGATCTTCCAGGTAGGCAACTTTTGCCAATTGCATCATATGCAACTCTTGAAAGATGCCATATTTAACTCCTTGCCATGATCACCTCCATGCCTCAAGGTGCTAGATCCTATCTAGGTCACCTTGTTAAGTCTGACCCAAAGCCAACACGATGAATATGCACCCTACTAGGGCAGGCCCACATATCCATCCTTCACGCTTCCACGAGATAGACGGTGCGCCATGCTAGGGCATGCCCACACTTGGCCGATCAAGCTTTTCATGTGTGTCACATTTGGAAGGCATCTAAAACTTTATTATTTAATGAGGTATTTGGTTTTTATAGGTACATATACATATCCAATCACCACAATACATAGTATGTATCATATACATGCTATATCCCACAGAAAACATGTGAAACGATAAAAGCGATGATTATGACCATCCCAATGTGATTCCTTGCGCCAAGAGGAATCACGTTCATCTAGGTCCACATCACATGCAACATGTACAAGATGAACTCTGCACTTTGTCGTTCTGGGTTTAATCAACTCAACTCCATGATTGATCGACTCGCCATCAGGCCGGTCGATTGGGTGCCACCAGCCGATCGACTGGCGCCTCCAACCGATTGGTTCACTGGTCATCGTGCATCTCCTCAGGTTGTCACCCACTCGTATCACTCCTAGAACCAGTCTTCTAGAACGCCAACCGATCGGTTCATGCCTTGAACCGATCGTCTCAGTTGTCATCAGGTTGTCCGCCGTTCTTTGACGTAACAGGAAATAAAAGTTCTATCCTATTTACATTTGAATTGGGAAACCTCGAGTTACATTCGGGGGAGCAAAGGTAGGAAAGAAATCTCGAGTTATCTTGAGTCACATCAGGAATAAGATATAGAGAATCGGTGCGCAGACCTAGATGCAAGCAACCACATTCAACCATACACAAACATAGGGTTTATTGGCCATAACCATGCTTTACATCCACCACAAAACTCGTTTAAGGGCGACGTGTATCGAGTGCATTCATATTACATATCATATATGTATATTGGGATTTGTGGATTTAGGATTGGACATGCATAAAGCCAATTTTATTCGCATCATATGCAATAAATCAAGGCGACAAACCAAAATCGATCACATCGATAATCCTAAAGTATAGAGCAATTGATGTGGCTCTGATACCACTATTGGGTTTTAGGGGAGGCAGAGAAGGTAGCGGAAATAAAAATTTTCTTCTCCCCAAACCCAGTATAAAGGAATCACGTCAACGTCTATACAGTAGGACAGATGGTTTGTAGAGATATTCCTTGTCCCGAGGCTTGCTCGGCAATGTTACCTTGCAGCTTGCGTGGTTTTCACCTCTGGTCTTGGACGGTGTCTGTGCAGCTCCTGGTCACACTGGGACTGTTAGGATTGAAAGTTGTCCTCCGAGCGGCAGAAGTCTCCCACCTCTGTAGTAGTCCACACGGACCGCCTGGAACTCTGATCGCCTTATCACACAAGGCACCGGAAGGAGTCATACCCTCCTGTTAGTGTACTAGTCACCGACACACTCTCCTGCCACCAATTGCCTTTCTACAGTTGTCTTTCCCTTGTTGTGCCTCCCTTATCGAGTAGCACTTGCTCGGGCTCTCCTGGTTACCACAACCAGAGAGAATGACAACTTTGCAGAGCAATTGGTGTTCTTTGAGTTGTACCTGAGAAGCCCCCAATACCCCTATATATATAGGAGGGTCATGGGACAGGGTTCTCTATCCCGGGAAATGCGGGATTAAAGTAGGAGAAGAAGGGTTTGAGATTTTCCACAAAACAACCAACTGCACCAGCTGAACTGATCGTTTCAAGCATGAACTGGTCGGTTGGGGACTTGAGCCGATCAGTTCACACCTGAACTGGTTGGTTGGGGCACCTGAGCTGATCGATTCACTTCTGAACCGGTCGGTTCACTGCCCTGGTCATTTCTCGATTGACTTTTCCTCTTTTTTTTTGAATTGATTCAAATACCAATCCTTGTTCCAATTAAATTGGACAAGTGAAACAAAGAGAAATTTCTCACCAACCTAAATTTCCCAACTTGCTCGTTTGGACCAGTTGAGCCGACCGGTTCAACCCTTGAACCGGTCGATTCAGCCTGTCCTGAGCCGATCGTCTCATCACATGAGCTGATCGGTTCACCAACTTAAGCCGATCGGTTCATCATATGAGCCGATCGGTTGGGAGTGCAGACTGCACAAAAGAGTCAATTGCAGTTCCAATCAATCTGATACTCTTAATCATCTGGTCTAACATCTTGAACACTATGATTTTGAGCTATCAATTAATTGAGTGTTTAATTGAACTACTAAACTCCTTTAGTGATCAATCTAAACATCATTTGTGGATAAACTCCTCTTCCATGTTAAATCCTATGTGTGTGACCCTGCAGGCCCATTTCACGTTGGCAGTGAAAGTTCATAACACTTATGACTTCACAAGCAAAGAGCGGTGCCTAGTCGCACATCAATGCTACCCAAGTGAAAAGGAAAGTTAGAGAACAACTTTCAATCCTACAATTCGTGAATGGTGTTACAGTGAATGTATAACTCCTTTGTCATTGATATCCCAAATGAACTCAAGGCATGGAACAATCATCTTGTCAACGTTCATCCACTTTCTTGATCTCAAAGTAGACTGGAGGAGATATGTATGACATCAATATCACATACTGATTCACACATGCATGCACACGCCTATCTCAATCCTACTCATCAAGTGGCCATGGATATCAAGCTCCCTCAGGAGGGACAAATCCCATATCTATCACTCACCCCTCAAAAGCCTCATGTGTCAAAGCCACCCAATCATCACCTTTACAACAACCCATGTTTCAAGACTGCGTTTGATGATGTCAAAGTGTACCCAACGACATGTGTTGAGTGTAGTGATTTCAGGTCAAAGAATCACATTCACCACCATCACTGTGAGAACTGACTGTGACTACCATGTCATGGTTCCATGTGTCAAACTCACGGTGGGTCTGTCCGGTACACTTGTTCTCTAACAAGTACCTATGTGTTTGGTTTGATATCTCCATATCATGACTAACGAGATTATGTCATCAACCAACACCACAATCTAGTCTTGTGTGTCATTGTTGTCTATCTACCTTCCACAGTGACATTTGACTAGGGACATAATAAGAATGTACAAACTCTTAGCATCTGTATGATCTCATCGTTCAGGTCCTCAACCTGAAAGCATACGTCATTGAGTACTGTCATTCTCTAGACATTCAATCTGTTCTATCATTATCTCATATGACTGAACCAGAAAGAATTGGAAGCTTACCTTTGATGTTTATCAAACCAATCTTAATGTATCACATCAATCATCCCATGATTGGCTCTCAGGGCATACATACCAACAATTTGAGTGAGAGAAATGGGGAAAAACAAATTCATAACTACTCCATTTTATAATTTCTCAATCATATTATGGAGTTGTACTATAAGTTAATAATTGTAGTCCATCAAGCATAATTAAATAATAAAGAATTTTAATGATGTACATTAGAAAATTTACATAAAAAAAGGTATGTGCTTGAATGGTTGTTAAAAATGAACATACTTTTTTGTTAGATAGCGAAGGTGTATAGTAGTTAGGGTTTCGTGTGCTATACTTCATGTAAAAACACCAATAACTCATGTTTTTGTTACAACTAGAGTAGCATCTTACAAATCCTTTTTATTGAACACTATTATACCGACATCTATGGTTGGATCCACAACCCACTGGGTCGAGTTTGACTTTGGGTTTGATTTATTCCACCCTTTTAGGACTTATTTTTTTTACTCACACCCGCGAGACTTAAACCTACAATAACCCAACCCAAACTCAACCCACCCACCCACCCATTTGATAGGTCTATCATGGGTCCACATTAGGATTGTATAAAAACTACCCTGACTAGGCTAACCTAGCTCAATCTAAAATTTTGCTTTATTCCATTTTCAAGTCAGGTTTGGTCAAATGTTTGGGTCAGATCAGGTCTAGCCCATAAAGGATTGAGTAGTGTCCAGTTTGAATTGGTTCAGTTGTTTTTAGATTTTCCATATATTCAATTTTGATAACTTGATAAAATTTGAAACAATATACTCCATAATGTTCCAACGGCTCTATGCTAATGTTGGTAGATTTGGATCAAACTTCTTATATTTGTTGATCAAATATCGGTAGGTTTGGGTTGAACATGTTCGGATCCAATTGGGTTTCGGTCGAGTTCAACAAAATTTGACCTATTACCATGACTAGTTGATACATATACATAAAAAAGTATGTTAAAAATGATTATTATGTACACCCTTAATGTTTCAAAATATCCATGTGACATGTGGCCCAAGACTCCACAAAAATGTTCAAACATGCTCCAAGTATTTTGTGTTGGGCATTAAAAAATATGACTAGTTTATCTTGGTGAAGACTTAAGTTTTAGAACTTCAGCAGATCTAACTAAATCATAGAAAGGGTTAACATGAGAAATTTCAAAGATTTGGGTGTGGGTGGTGTGAGTACAATCTAGAAGTTGGAAATAATATTAACATTAAAGTTATATAATCTAGTAGTTATACCAAGTTTATCAAACATTGTTCATTGTTACTGACTTCATATTTTTCATGTTATCAAAGTTTTTGTGATGTTTTTTAGTTGATCTCACACCTCGTCGATTATAAGTTGTTTGAGTATTCTCACGCTTATTTTCTACTTCTTTTCAAATACATGTCAACTACCATTTTGTTACATGTTGAACATTGATCGCCTTTCTATAAAGTTCATTATGCATACTCTCTTGGCATGTTAGATGGACACCTAATTATATATCTACTTAAGTAGAAGTTAGTTTTTAAGCTACAACTTACATTTTGGCTGAGGGGGGAATCCATTGATTATGCATAGAGTGAGCATCTTCCATGTACACATTGATCATTTTTCCTCTACGCACCAAACCCTAGAGGTTCATAAAGATAAGGTTAGATTTTGTCAACCAATATGTACCATCATGTTATTTTGATAATAGATCTTTATGTATATATTGAATCATTGAAATATCATGAATTATCATGAGACGTATTGGTACTCAGTTTGTTCTACAAAAATACTTCTATTGTTGGACTTAATTAAATTGGTGGATCCTTTCATATCTTTGACTTCTTGGAACATGTAGTCAATGCACATTCCAAAATCTCAGTAACATTTTTGCTTTAAAAAGGTTTCAATTAAATCATCATAAAACATTGGATAAACATTTCCACAGTTAATCAAAATTTATGTGGGATAACAAACCACAAATGTGTTCCAAAGTCATAACTTCAAGAAGTGAAATTCGGTGGTCGTTCATAATAAGTATGAGCCATGAGTCCTGAGAGAAGTGTAACTTTATTAAGAATAAAACAAGAACATTCATTGACTATATGATATTTACATCTTACTATCTCTCACTTCTTTATTTATTCAGAACTTTCTAAACATACGCACTAAAAGAGTTTCTATTGGTATAATACTATACGTGTCATCTAGAAATTTGTAGGTTACAAAAGTATCAATTGTGCACTCTTGAAATAGTATCTTTTGATGTATAATTTTATTCTCGAGGCACGCGGTATTGGAAATATAGGCTAGAGAATATAGCTTTGCATAAAAGAAAATGAGAAAAAAGAAACAAAGTATCTTCAAAAACATCAATATAAAAGTATAAAGACAAGTTAATATATCTCCACAAAAAAAGATACTAAGTTATATACCTTTGTACCATTGATAATTCAAGTACATATTCCTCTCATATTTCAACTTTAATAGAATAAATCTTATATTCCAAATCACATTATGCTCATAAGCACATTCATGTCAATCCTTAGCACATTGTTATCATGTAAATCTATTGAATTTCATTATCTTTTATGAATCATAAAGGTGTCCTTTCCTAGGCTCACCACATAAATATGACTTCTTAACACAAACTTCTCACACATCTCTTTTTTCTATTTCCTTTTCGTACACATTTACTGAATAAGAAAGTCATGAATGATTCAAACAAAAGCTTTTTTCTAATCCAAATCCTTAAGTTTCAATTTATGAGAGTATCCTACTATATATGACTTCATAGCATAAGAGGACTCATTTCCTAGGCTTACCTCACATAAATGTAGTACAAATGTGTCTTCACTACATCCCAGTTTCCCCTCTCAATGTATATATACTTTGTGAGTACTCTCGTCATCATGCATAATAGTATGTATGTGTATGTTGAATATATTAAATTATCATATGGTAACATCTAAATTAAGATGTTTCCTTTGCCAAATACTTCCAGTTAAGAGATAATATTATGAATAGGAGATATCATTATAAATCCTTTGTAATATCACAATTCTTATCCAAATGTAAGGAGCACAACTTACATGAATGGATATTTTCCTCCATTCGAGCTAATTTTAATCTATGTTCAACAAATTCTTCATCTTCATACAGAAGATAAGGCCAAAAAAAAACTAGTAATTACCTACATTTGACCTAGCTACATTTTTTCTATTTGTAGTGAAAATTACCCTTTTTTACAATATTTTATAAGTGTAATCAATCAATTGTAGTTGACTAAACCTTAATAGTTAAAAGTCCATTACACTTCACATTTTTAAAATTATAATGCTTGATTTTTTCTCTCTTCTTGCCTCCCGCCTCCACAAAATACTTTTCCCTCCAGTAATCTACTACCCAATTATACAAATTTCTCTGCCCACCGTGTAGATCTCCCTATTACCTTCCAACTGCCCTAATGCTATGTTTGGTACATGGTGAATGAAGGGGAGGGGAAGGGAAGGGAAGGGAGGGGAGGGGAAGGGAAGGGAAGGGAAGGGAATGGAAGGGAGGGGAAGGGACACTTATGTTGATGTGTTTGGTTAACATAGGGAGGGGAAGGGAAGGAAAACATAAAAAATAATGTAAACATAAAAAACTTTGTAGTAACGTGAATGTTGATGTTACAAAAAATATTTTAATATATAATATTTATATTTAGATGTTTATTCACATACATTATTTTACAAAAATGTCTCGAAAACAACAAATAAGATTGTCAATGTTTGCTGGATGACAATGTCTATAGATCAAAAAATAAAATAATATGATGTTGCTGAAGGCAAGATAATTTTTTATTTTTTATGTGTTAAGTGTCACTTTTTTTTGTAAAAATGGTAATACACGTTTTTTTTATGTTCAATGTGGTTATAGAATAGTTTTGTACTTACAACAATTTTTTCTCTATTGATTTTATTACTTCACACCATAGTCCATCATATTTTCTCTAATTATCTACCTTTTTATTTTTATGATTGCATAACAATCTCAAACTTTTGAACGTTCTTAACAAAAAAATAAAATTTAAATTTTCTTCTAAATTATGTATAAATTTTAATTTTAGTTTTATTTTATTTTATTTTTTTTCACAAAAAAAATTCTTCTAAATTTATCAAATATTTTTATTTTTCATATGTCTCTCCAAGTAACATAACATATACATGACATACTACTTCTTTGTTCGCATTGATTGCAGGCTTTATTATTATTTTTTTATATTATTTATATTTTCTTTATTATATTTATATTCTTATAAAACTTTTATTATGTTTCGTCAAGTCTTTTCCCTTCCCCTTGTCTCCACTCCGATTTGGTGGGGAGAGAATGGGAGAGAAGTGGCTGAAAATACACTTATAGATGTTCCCCTTCATTCCCCTTCCTTCCCCATCACTTTGTCCAACCACACAGCTCAAGCCTTCTGCCCTCCCTTCCCTCCCCCTCCCCTCCATTCACTACTTACCAAACAGGCCCTAAAAGAAAGAAATGCAGGGGTCGAGCTCCATCACCAGTGAGAGAATGGATGTTGTATTATACTGGCCAGGTCGGCGTGTGTGGATCCGAAGAAGTGATTGTCCTGACTGTGATGATCGTATCATCTTTTGGGATTGATGCTTGCTTAGATGTTTTATCTATTACTCATCTATGTATCCTGTTATCAGTGATGTCTAGCTATTCTAATCTATAAACATTACTTCCCCAGGTGTCCATCCGTGGAGTCACTGGCCTTGAACGACAGTCGGGGGATCTCAGGTTCTTTAATACCCAACCTAATTCACTCCTACTCCTACCTCCGGCTTCTCAACTTAAGGTGATGCGATGGCGCCACTTTGCTTCTGTCATATGCAAACTAGACCAGACCTGTCTGGACCACAATCACCTCATCCTGGACTCTGTCTTCACCTCCGACAACGTCCCTGGTGCTCGAGATCTTCACCTTCTGCACCATGCTAGAGTACACAAACTTGTAGCCCTACCCTACGCTAGACGCGTACATGACTCGTGTCCTCGTTGATGAGGTTTCGGACAGGCACATGGGTAGGTCCTCTGTAGGTTCTCCCTGTCAAGGTGGCCGTTGAGAGAAACTATGGGTTGTTATGTAATTTGAGTTTTTTAATTCATGGAATGGTGAGAGGATGAGGTATTCTATAGGTCTTGTGCACCTTATGAGCATCTACAAGTCATCTCGGTGATAGATTACTCATCATCATTGGAGCATTGATCTCGATGATGAATTACTCATTATCATTGGAGCATTGATGAAAGCGTAAGTAATTTTTCTCATCTTTCTTAACATCTGTGTTTGTCCTTTACATATAAAGTTGAACCTATCCTTGTATACAAAAACCTATGTGGCAACATGTGTTCTCCATCTAACAATGTAAATACTTGTTCTGCACATGGTTGGTTTTATGGGATGTTATTGTATGAGTTTACATGTGTTTAATTTTCTAGGTGGGAGGATGAAGGTCATAGAGACAATAACGAAGTTTCAAGAGCTTTCTCTCGACACATAGAAAGTATGTAATAGATAATTGATCACCTATTAGTGCCCCAAGCTATATCTTCATTAGCCTCAATATGCAAAGGTAGTTGGCTAGGCATTGATTTATCAACCCAACATTTTCATTAATTCAAAAGTCAAGTGTCTTTTTTTCCTAACTGAATCAAAGTAATTAATTAAGTTTTGTGGCTGATCGGAGTCTTTATTTATGTGATAAGATTTGATTTTTTCCCTTCGGTAAATTAACACAGTATGCATGATAGACCTGTCAGTGAATTATCTATAAAATATCCAAGACCAAGTCCAAGTATATAATACATTAACATGAAATTGCTTATTGCTGCTCCTTCACATCTTGCAAACAATTCTGGAAATTGTTAATATAAGCTCAATTTGAATAGAATCCAAGCGGATATTTTTCTTATCTACTAAATAACTAAATTATATGCTATGTAACATCTTCCTTTAGTTTGATGTATATGATATATAACATCATGGACCTACAACGTTTCAGTTCTATTTTATTTTGATCTATTCATACAATGTACAACTTTTGATTCATTATGTTCAATTTGTTGTTATATAAAAACTTTGGTCTTGCCTAAATACTTGACTTTAGATGGAGTTTGGCACGAAACTGACCTGGTTTGATTGTCATTTTCTTCTTGTAGTTGTTTATATAAAGTTATATATGTTGGGGGAGCATATTAATATGTTCTGTTCACTTCCAAATGGTTGTATAGAGCATAAAGGAGTGCAAGAGCAACAACCTACCCCCAAAAATTCATATGAAGAGGATGACCTTCCCCCTTTTGAGGCCATAAATAGAAATAGACATGGTGGCATATATTAAAGCATGATGCTGAATTAGATTGACATCCCAACTTACATCTGATATTCTATAAGTTAGGATTGCCATGCATCGTGATGCTATTTCAAGGTCTAGTGTGAAATTCTCAGATTATTTTAGCTATGTTCTAGTTATAAATCATTGTATGCATTATGAGTTGCTTTTCGTGGTATTCCAGGGACCGATCCTCAACTAGCTATCATGCGGAATCTGAGCATCCATATCCATAAATTTTGGTACCTATTTGTGAAGGTACCATGACGACCTATTTTAATGTTGTAGGTAATGACACATTGCCTGAGATCACCAAATCAGAACTTGTTCGCTTGCACCTGCATACTGATCCCTATTTGGGTTGGATCCCACAAGTAGGTTTGCATTATAATAGAAATTTGTCTCATTCTTAGGTTGATGTGCATTTATTTAGAACTAAATACATATTGATTTTGAGTGCATTCATTTATAGGTTGAAAAACATTCAGGTACATGCTTGAACACATTTTATTTCAAGTTCAAATTCTTAGTGAATGTTGCTTTTTTGTTGGATAACCAATTGAAATATTTGACTAGATTAGATTTGACACATTTCTAGATAAATTGTGATAGTAAATTTAAATGTGGTCTTCCTTAATTATGATAATCTACATTCACTTTTTAATAGAAACTAGAGTAAGGAGTTTTTGAATGACAATGATAAATAATAAAGTATGCACCTTATTACATACTTCTCATAAGTTAGAACTTCTAAAATACAATGTCATACCAGTGTCCTTTAGATCTAGCTTAGGTAACATATGATATCTGAGATTGAGTCGGATAAAAGTTAGTATTCTCCCCCATTGAGACCAAAATGTGGGAGCATCGGCTTCTAGTTCAACACCTATTTTCTGCCTTATTTATTATGTAGGAAATATTCCCTGCCATTATTGAAGATTGGTCCCTGTCCTTGATTTTGATCCAAATTTATTTGTTTATGTTCCCAATGGAGTTCTGGTCTCAAAGAAATCCTCATTCAGTACGAAGAACTTTCAAATTGTTAGTTGAGGCTTTAAGAGGTAGGATGTGTCGATTCACATGGCATTTTCTATCCACAACTGTTTTGTTTAGTTGAGTTTCTCATACCCACTTATGTTGAATAAGTTTGTTTTTTTCTGTTGCTATCAGATAAATATATCGGCTCATCTTACAAGTCATACACCTTTATAGAGTGAATGTCTTCAAACTTTGCATGTCAATCTAATATAAACATTCATGACCTCATTCTAATTTCCTCTTCCTTGGCATTAAGTGTTTTCATGAGATGGTTTATCACCATAATTGCCAATGTGGGTTGGACATTTGTAGTGCTATGAATAATTTTGGAAAGCTTACACTCATGAATGTATTACTGTCTATTTATACTTTGACCATAACCATAAGGAAATACTAAGTTTATGGCATTTCAAAGTTCATTTTGTGATACACTTATATATAATCTTCCTACTTCATAAATTTTATGTAGGAGAACAAGAAGTTGAATCTTGAGAGTTTATATATTAAGTTGTGGTTAATCCTTGGCTCATGTCTAATAAGTAGTATTTTGGGTTCTGCTATTTGAGAATAGTCCCCTGTTAGGAGGAGCACGCATGTATATGTTGCCACCATCTTATCATGTAATTTTTAGATTCTAAGATATAAGAAAGACCGGTTGTTATTTAAGAAATCATAAATCATAGAACAAAATATAGAGTTGTTAGAGGACCATGTAATTATGGGTTGCCAAGATATGTTCACAAATACAATTAACTTTTATATCTAAAAGGTGTAGAAATGTTTATGACAATGTTGTCTCATTGGTTATTATGTTTCTTAGAGCTTTGATGCAATTAAGTTCAGCTACAGATGAAAAAATAGTTCAATGTTCACTGTGAGAATAAGATCCTTACAATGATTTATTAAATTTTAGATGCATTTCTAAGATGATTGTGTTTCATGAATCATGATTTAAACAAAATACACTACGTGAATCATATAGTATACACTAGTTTTTCTAATTTTGATGCTAGTTTAGAGTTTCTAGAGCTACATGGGAGAATCTTGAAAGTTCATTATGTTGCTAAATGTTTTTCCTTTTAAGTCTTTATGAATCTATGTTCTTGGAGATAATCCTCATATCTCAACCCAATGGTGTAAGGGTACACACGCCCCTCTCTTATTTCACTTATTTTTTTACATTTTATTTAGCTCTATCTACATAAAGTGTATTGATTAGAAAAAGAACACTTTATGGACCGAATTGAATATGACCAGTCCATCTAAAAGACTATAACTATTGTTTCAAAATGTATTTTTTATTGATATTCAAAGCTTACTCTTTAGGTCTATATGTGTATTATAAGGTTTATATCCCTTCTATTCCTACACATCCATCTATAAAAAATATTTCTTCATTGTCCAACATATACTGCCATATCAAATGGCCACACCTTTTTTGTATCAAATTTGTTACCGACTGTAGACTAGAAAGTGAGACACCTCTCTCCTTTGAAAGAAAGGGGATGGTCTGGGAAGAATCTTGAAAGTGGTACATGATGTTATGTGGTTGAACCCATGGTCCTATATCCATGATTTAGTAACTACTAAGAGATTATTATTCTATGTGAGCATATGATACTAAAAAGTACCATTATTATTTACCAGTTTCTCATAGAGCCTAATCTAGGTGTAATCCAATTTTCATCTTAAAGGTATCATGCAAAAGAAACTTGTTTATCATAAATATTGTCTGCTAAGTATCTATCCTTTTGACATTTTCTTATTCTCATTATTTGTGCTGGTATTTGATTGATGTTGTACGATATTTTCAGGTATGAAGTTGTTTGCTTATACTTGGTGTCTCTTAGCATAAGAAACATGTTCCCTCTCAAGTTCAAGTTGTTCAATCAACTTTGTAAGGAATTACTTGGGCTCTTAGAGACTGGTCTCTTGAAAAGAAACTTAACACCTGATGCTCTTTTAGTTTGTTGTAATTTAATAAAGTTTGTGGTGAAAGAAGAATAACAATATATACTAACATCTGAATCTAGGGTGAGGTTGACTGTGACATATGGATTAGCTATACTCTTTTCTATCTTGACTGCAATCTCTAGGTTAATTGTACCCATTTGGAGAGTGACAATTGTAGAATAATATATTTATTAAGTTAGGTTATAATATTTACTTGTACTAGTTATAACTTTTACATATGTAAATACACCACTAGAAAGGTCAACATTTTGGTGGTTCTTGTTGGTCGATGAAGACTTGTGACTGGAACCTCCATCGTGAGCCTAAAGTGCATGGATTATAAGGGTTGTTTCCAACATGAGCTATGTGGGACACTCTAGGAAATCTCAACCTCATCATGCAACAATATTTCATCAATTTTGGCCTTGACTATAAGATAGGTTGGTATGATTGACATCTAACACATGCCTCCCCATAAATGTCATCAACTTACCAATTTCCTATTTTTGATTTACTGATTTCATCCATACAAACCGACACAAGTATTTATTAGTCCATGAAGCAAATAACAAATCTAACACATAAGGAACATGTAGGATGAGGCACTCCAGGCTAGAATACATGTAAGGATTAGTGAACTAGGCATCCATAATAGGGTTATTTGAATTTTTGAGTTACCCCTCTCTACTGGAACTATACATGTGTAATTTGTTTATGTCTATAGTAACAATTGATGATCTTTGTTCTAAGACTTAGGGTACAACGTCAAAATGGAAAGGGAAATAATCTCATGCATTTGGAAATGATGCTTAAATCCCTCTTATATTATTGGAGTTTAGAGTTGTGGTCATTGTCCTTGCCTCATTGGAAGGTTTCATAGCAATCTTATTCTATTGTAAGTCTTTGTTACTTTTTTCCTCATCCAATGTGAATGTGCATTCTTTTAGAGCATCTTCAATTATTTTACTAAAATGATTGCATTACCATAAGTGGATTCTTGAGATGTATCATCGTCAGGATGTTGAACTAATTCATTTGGACCCCTTTCTTCCTCTTCTCAATGATCATCAATAAAAGTTAATTTTGATCAAGTTCCTATACCTCGTAAGTTCGTAATGCTTCATTAAGCATCTCTCTCATCTCCATTAATTAACTAGGAGATTTTAATAGGGAATCATACTGTATTTTCCTCTCAAGATATTAAAATATTGCTTCTTCCACTTTGAACTACTTCTTAGTTTCCATGCTTCCATATCCACTTCATATTTTACAAAAAAATTGTTTGGATTTATATATACTATTTGGTTGTTTACCAATTCATTGACCTACTTTTCTTGCTGCACGACATGCAAATAATCGGGAGGAGAGGTCATATTTTCCTAGGTTAAGGGCAACCCCACCTTCTAATGGAATCTTGGCATTATCATTTATGTCATTTATCAATAACATCAAAGTTATGGACTCTGTTTTTGCATGATAACATGCCATCCTAACTGATGTTGTCAATATGATTTTGTCATCTACTATTGATTCAAAGTCCTACCTTCATTACCATGTAGACCAACTACCAAGTTTCCCACCTTATATGAGCCCTGACTACGATTGCTTCACATCAATTGAAGAGTATAATCTGATATTCTCTTCACATTTGTGATGCAATATTAAAAATTCTAGTTTGATTGATGATATTTTTTGTGTTCTAGGCCCCTCCACCACTGTTGCTCTATTATACAAGACATGATTAGCATTGACCCTGAAGCTTTTCTTTTGAGAAATTCTAGTATGAGTTTAAATTCAACAAGTTGATGAAAGATTGAATTAGCTATGGTTATTTGATATATATATATATATACATATATATATATATATATATATATATATGTGTGTGTGTGTGTGTGTGTGTGTGTGTGTGTGTGTGTGTGTGTTGGGGGGGTGTGTGTGTAACTATTGTGTTCTACATGTTTTGAATTTGTCTGGGCTGTTCTCAAATGGTTGTTTCCATATAATTCATGAGCATGTTTTTGTACAATAGGCCCATGTACAACCTAGTTTTATTATTTGTCCTATATATTGTTGAATTTCTTTTTATAGATTTGGTAGACTATGTATTGTTTGAACCATCTCATTTTGAAAGAAAGTCTTCATTTCAAGGATGCTACAAATGCCTATGAATACATATTTGGACATAATTCAACAAGATTATGTGAGAACAACCCATTCTAGTACTAAATCTCATGTGTTCCATATATATGAGGTTCCTAATAAGGATAAGATTGAAATCAAAAAAATTGAGCTTGAGACTATCAATTTGACATACATGGAATCCTAAATGATGCTTTATCACTTTTCTTTTGGAAGTCTCAAGAGAAAAGGCTTGAAGTATGTTAATTTTCTAGGTACTTATTTCTTCATGTGTTTTTTGTGTGGGTACTATTTTTCTATTATCTTTATGTCTCCAAATATTATGCTAACATTTGGCAGTATATGTATTTGACAATATTCCTGACATGCTTATTAGGGATCATGGAAGGATAAGGCAAATAATCAAAAATCTCATTTGGAATTCAATCAAAGTGAGTAGTAATATATAAATTATATAATGCTGATGAAATGTGCTTATAGTTAGTGTTTATTGTATCCTTGATTTTATAATTCACAGAGAAAGGACACATCTGATCGTGCCTCTTGTATAGAAAATTATGAATTGTGATGAGTTGGGCATGAGACCCTTCCGTAAACATACATTGAGTGGATTTCTTGTGGCCAATAAGAAGAAGAGCAAGGAGCATTCTCAATTTTACATCAAGAAGAGTTTATCAACCTTAGTAGTCTTCTTATGAGTTTATCCACCTTATCATATTTGTTGAAGATACAAGTGTTAGAATTCCTGCAAAAGCAAATCCTAATATCACAAGATGCACACGATAATGAGGCATTTTGAGGTTGTAGTAAATGGAGGTAGTTAAAAGAGGATATCAACATAACATACATGATCATAAGACATATAGAGGCTATTGTATACATGTATCTTGTTTCCATGCATATTGTAAAATAGGGACAAGGTTAATGTCCTCCCCATGTGTAGTCATTATTTCATTATTAATAAAAGTATGATTCTTTACATTACAAGCACCACTTGATCTGGATCAATATGAAATGTTTCTTCTTTTTGAAAAGTAATCTTGTATTGTCACTATATATGTATGTGTAGTACATGATGTCTTGCACTACACATTAACTACATATACAATTGTAGTAAGTGCCTTGTTTTACTACACACAAACTACATATGTAATTGTAGTAGATGTCATTCCCCCCACATTTCATAGCTACATACACAAGTGTAGTCATATATTTGACTACAGTTGTAACTACATTTGTATGTGTAAGGATAGTTTTTACCTACAATTAGGGTTACATATAAATTTTTAGCTAAATGAATATCTAACTACAATTTTGAAAAATGTAGAAAAATAAATTAGCTACATGGTATTAGCTTCATATTCTAAATGTAAGTGATAAATATAGCTAATGCTTTTAGTTGCAAAATTTGGGGGTTTTGCTACAATTTTTTTGTAGTTAAAGACCATAATTTTTGTAGTCATATTCTAATTATTCTACTATATATTATAAAATGGCTCAACCAAATATATCTAAATTTAAATCAATTGAGAAGATAAGGGTTTGAGACCTTAATTCATGAATCCACCATAATAAGGAGGGACATGAAGATAAGTACTTCCATAAGACATTGATTCATATAAGCATATATATAGTGTTTGTGAAAGGATAAATCTGACATACAAAAAATATTTTGATCAAAATATCCTCATCAACTGATATAAAACTCAGATTTGAGAATTCAACTCTAAAATTCAATAAATGGGAATCTGAATGAGAAAACAATGATAAAAAAGTTGTATTTGGAGGAGAAAATACTTCCCACAACAACCATCTGTCCAAACATGACTATCTCGATTGAATACTACAAAAATCACCAAGAACATAAAAGACTTGATGATCTAACTAAATAAAGCAAAAGCTACTGGACATCAAAATAAAACTCTCAACATTAAATCAAAATTGAATAATGAAACCAGATGATAAGATCATCCATCTTAGATGAAACCTTTTCTAGATACTAACCAAGTAATATAAGACCCCTAACCTAGCCTTATGGTTAAACTTGCCTGATTAACTTATTTGGATGTTTAATTCCTTAATCAAACCTTAATTTATGTTTTAATATCATGTGATAAAAGTAAGTTTCAATTTTGGTCCAATTTGGACTTTTTTTGCTTAAGTTTTGCAATTTATGTGCTTATGTGGACCTTTATGATTTTTTCCCAATTCTAGGGTTCTATTTGTAATTTCAAAACATGCATGTTGTGCTTCATAGTACTCTTCATAATGTCTGATATAGTTTCTCTTTTGGATGCATTGGATCCACTATCAGATTGCTTGCTCTTTCCCTCTAGGGTTGAGAACTTAGGGTCTCTCACCTGTGTGAAAATCAATGGTTTTCTAAGTATGTTAGGGATCCGATAGTATCACCCAGTAGGTGAAGGATCCGATGGTACTTCCTTGTAGTAGAAGACCCGATGGCTTCCCATTGAGGTTCTAAAATTGATGGATACCCTAGTTAAAGTATACAAACTGATGGAGGATCAGGGTTTGCAAAATGGCTAAGTAGGGTGCATAATCTGATGGGTTCTCTGATGATACATCTTGATGATTTCACTAAGGAATGAACCTATGGATAACCTTGGTAAAAGATCCAATGGAAGTTATGACATGCATGGATAAGATGGATTTCGGGTATTGACACATGGCAAGCTAGTTTTTCAACCTTTTGACCACTTTCTCTCTCACTCTTTTCTTGGATATATATACCCTTCACCTCTCTCCCAAACAAACCCTTTGCATCCCTTCTCTTGTTCTTGCTACTAAAGAGATCCAAGACCATCATTTTTTGGTAGGAGAGCTCTCGGAGGATAAAGCTTAGGAGGATCTTGGGTACATGTTGCTCTAAGGTTTCGATCAAGCATCTCTAGCGTTGTTTGGAGCCTTATAACCTAGTTTTTTGCCCTAATCAAGTAAGATCTTCTTCTCTAATCTGTTTTCCTTGTTGTTTTCTTTCTTATCTCTTCACCATGGGTGGAACCCTAGTGTTCTTGGTGGATCTCATGCATGTGGTTGAGGAATCCCTTTTCTTCTCTCTTTTGCCCTAGATCTACCTTATTCTTGAAGAAAGGAGCTACCTTGGAGCTTTGGAAGTGCAAAGCTAGGGTTTCCATCTTTTCTCATTGAGAAAACTTGTTGTTTGGATGTTCGTCTTCATATAGAGGTGGGTTATATAACCTTCAAACCGTTTCTTGCCTTCTTTTAACTTGCTATATATAGATCTTTCCCTAAAACTTGGTATAATGGAAAAAAGATGATCTTATGTGCACTACTTTCTATACATGCATGATAGTTTTGTCTTGTTAAACTATCTTCAACTCATGTGTACGTTTCTTATCCTATGATGAACTACCATGGTTTGAAAGTATGAAATGATGGGTTATACTTAGTTCAAAGGATTGTTTCCCCTTTAGCGTAGAAATCTCTAGTTTTACTTGGTGCTGAAATCTATGGTTATACTTAATTCAATCTTGTGAACTGATCAAGATTGAAATTTGAAAAAGTGATATGAACAAAAAGAAATAACCAATCAATAAAGGAACAAGAAACCATTTTGTCAATAGAGGTACATGAAAGGGTTGTGGGAAATGAAGTAGGTGAAGTGGTTGGATTTTGCAAGCTATTCCAACCATTATTGGATGTGATTCCAAGATCCAAACAAGAATGAATACCACACAGAAGAGTCATGACCATGCTACCTAATTGAATGTTTAACGAATCCATTCTAGATCAATGAAATTGGTACATAAGTTGTAATAGTCTATAAGTCGATTGCTTTGCATTATCCTTGAAAAGATGGAGCTGCTTAGTGTTAGAATAAATGACTCTATTTGGTCTTTAAACAAATGTCCCTAACTTAGTTTCTGGTTGATGGTTTTACTTGGTGAATGAAATGATGGTTTCACTAAGTATATACACCTATGGGTTTACACCGTGAATAAAATGATGATTTACCTAACACATGATCTGATGGTTTTGCTTTTGCTAAGTACCCTGATTATCTGATGGTTTTGTTTTTGGCTAAGTATGTCGGTAGATCGATGGGTATACTACATATAAGAATTTATGTTTTTGTCTAAGTTTATAAATGAACTGATGGCTTTTTTTTTGTAAAGTCCATTAATGAACCATTTGTTTGATGTTTACCTAAACCCCAAATAAAACAATGGTTTGCCTAGGAGTTTACCTAAGCATGCAAATGAAATGATGGTTTTCCTAGGTGTTTGCCCAAGCATGCTAATGAACTGATGGTTTACCCATGTATGTTGATTTGTGATACAAATCCAATCTACATCTTTGGAATTTTCTTACATTGATTAATTGATGATAGTTTAATATTTCTATCTTGTTTTGATGTTGAAATGATGAAGGGATACATTCATATTGCTAAAGGTAACTCTATTATGTTACTCTTAGGAATATCATAACTCTTATGATTGATGAATCCTTATGCTAAGTCTGTATGCAACAAGTGTGTTGGTGACATGTTGAACCCTCAACAAAGTGTTGAATGATAATGATGTTCTATAGGAAGTGATGTTGTTTTGTCATGAAGGGCCTTTGGGCATGTTTTGAGCCCTAAGGGAGGTTTTTCTCTTCTTCATGGATGACAATGGACTGATATCTTGTGATGTTGTGATAAGAATATGCTTCATACATTTTATATCTTCTGTTGTTATGTACCAATGGTTCTTATAAAACAATGTAGTTGTTTGTATGTAAATTGATTGATGCAGCCTGAAAACACCCAATTTGTGACACCCAGCCACACTAAATGAGATTACTTAAAACAAAATATGCAATCAACAACTAATTAACCATACATCAGAAAAACATGATAAATTAAAATCGATTTATACATTACCATCTTGTTCAGAAACATTACATAAAGGTCGAACAACTTGTATATCAACACATACCATATCAAGTATTTACACATATATGACCAGTGGCATCAACTACAACCTGTATAGAAAAGAGATGTTCCACATATACATGCCATATATACAAACACATGCACACTGGTGAAAACTACGTGTCAATATACATATCATCTATAAAACACCCCCTACCCAGACCTGAGAGTATAGGGACGACTCTAGAACTCTACAAATACTACCCAACCTTCTACTTCTACTGCTCTCTAAGCTACTCCTTCTCAACAATTCGATCTTGACCATGTTGCTAACTACCACCTAAAAAGATGTGGTGGCCCACTAGGTGAGACCCATGTCCCAGCGAGAGATATAACTCTCAACCAACAATTATTATTTACAACAAATATATTATTAAACATGATAAGAAGATTAAGTAGTTAAAGCATAATAATCTATTCAAGCCGGTTAAGCATATTAAGAAAGCTAAATAGATAGACATATCAACATATAAGGATAGCAGGTATGTGAAGGAACATGTAAGACTATCACCTACTAAAATGTTTATTCTCTTACTGGATTATATAACAACTATGTAGTATAAGAAAACAAGGCAAGGTTTAACATCCAATGTGAAGCATGTTTAACCCTAAGCGGATATACTACATGGTTGTATTACATCTTTTATTAAGCCTAGAGGAATTGAGGTATACCACTAAACTCCAACTGACCACTAGTAGGAGAGTCGAAATCCTAAGATATTATCTGCCCTCGGCCAGTATGAGTCCGCCGCAACAACATAGAAGTCCAACTACAAAACAACCTCATTATCCCTTGGTATATAGGTCACAACACTAGTGAACAGCCTAGTCCATCCTTGAAAGGTCACATTAATAGTGAAACTAGGGTATACAAAACCCAAACATCCTAGGTACAACCGCAGTTGTCCTCAATCACATCATATATACTGAATCATAATCATCTAAGACACGTCCTTGATCATTCCCCCATCAAGCTATGACTGCATCCATCCTTGTGAGCATTTATATAGTCAACAATATATGACTCGAAACTTCCACTAAAGGAGAACTCATTTCACCATCCAGCAAGTCTTGGAACTTGAATGGATCTATGGCACAAGGCACTATATGATTATGGTTTCACTCGATTAGTTAAGTTCATTCAAGTGATTTAAGACTACATCAATCAAGTTACATACAAACCCTAAAAGAATTCTACCAAAAACAAGGTAGGTTGCAACTTCAGAAGATATAAAACGTAAGAGATGTACTGCTGATCACAAAACCACATGGTACTTCATTGACATACATGAGTCCATACTCATCATTATACCATCATGTGTCACAAAACTATGTACAAGGTCATAAGACCATCACATAATTCCCTACAAGAGCATCATTCTCTTTCCATGCTTCATCAAGGCTCATCATGCCATCATCACACATGTGATACATAAGTTCAACATAATCTTGCATATAATAGCTATACATAAGTTCAACATAATCTTGCATATAATAGCTATGATGTTCATGTCACAAACAAATTTGGGTTATAACAACAACAAAGAGAGGAAGTACAGTCATCATCATGCTAGTCACATAAGAAGCTTCGTACCATCATCACCTACTTGCATTAGGGTTAAGTTCATGAAAATAGTTGAAGTATCATTGTCAAACAACATTTTACTAAAACCTAAGGTTTATATTCATTTGAGGGCCAATGTAAGACTATTAGATCATGAGTAACCAAGCACCAATGAATTAGGGTTACTAAAAGGAAAATAAAGACCTAATTCTTATCATCTCCAACAATCATGGAAGCATATAAGTCAAGCATCATCATAGACCATAGAACAGGAAATCATAGCGACCATGGACTCAAAATTTCTTATCGACCACTAAGGGTCAAGGATGTCATCGACTGCTGAAACTAGAGTCACCATCATTGGAAACTGATGAGACTAGTCACCTTCAGCGACCATTCTAGCTAAGTGACATCATAGACCAAAGAGAACATGGAACATTAGCGACTCAAGAGAACCATGAAGCTTTGGCGACCAGTTAAGATTCAAAACTTAGTGACCACAACGTCCAAGTCTCATCAACAACACCAAGAAAATCCTTCCGACCACTCAACATCAAGGTCTCTTCAATCATACTAGATCAAACACAACAACCACACTGGTGAAAGCTTGGCGACCAAAGGGGATGAACACCTCATCAACCACATAACATGTCAACCCTCTTAGTGACCAAGACATGAGGTGCTAGGCAACCACATAAGATACAAAATAGCCAAAAAATCAAAGCCATGAATTGACACAAGAAAGTCAAGTCAACTGAACCAAGACCAAACCATCGCGTACCATATCAAGGAGAAAAACCAACTTAAAACCCTAGAAATCCTAGAGAAAAACCAATGATTTGCACATGAATGTAAGCAAAAGCATGCCCATCATCAAGGAAAACTCAAGAACAAGAGTTAGGGTTCGTCCAACAAGAGATATCTATCTGAGGTTACCATGTAAACACAAACCCTAGTTAAAGGATATTATCTTTCTACTTGGAATCATGTTTTAAAGCAAGATTATGTGCATGCAAGGTAGAGGTAGGAAATAATCATGGAGAAAGTCATATAAATCACTTTAGAGTTGATGTAGAAACTTTAAACAAGAAGGTATCTTGAAGAAGAAAGGGTAGAAACCCTAGCTTGAGCACTCGTTCACGGCGAAGCTAGCTCCACCACCAAGAAGGAAGCAAACTATAGGTAGAAACGGCAAGAAAGAGATGTTCTTCAAGCTTTAACTCAAGCACTACCATGGGTTAGGCCAAGAAGAGAAATAAGAAGAGGGTAGAGAAAGGAAAATTAAATGAAAGAAGGGGATAACACTTACCAAGGACAAGAAGAAGAGCAAGCTAGCACCAAACGATCACAAGATGGGTAACTCCAAACCCTAGCTCAACATGCAAGTGGATTGTCCCACCTTCTTCAACCTTGAGCTCCTCCTTCACCACCAAGCAAGAGGGGATGAGATAAAAGAGAAACCAAGGAAAAAGAGAGAGGAAACTGAGTGTGTGAAGAGGTTAGATGCATGCAAAGAGAGAGGTGTATGTAGCATAGGGTTGAAGAGAGAGAAAGGAAGTTAGGTGTCTTGATAAACATGTCATTTATCCAAGAGATCTCATCCATGAAAGAACTGCATTCATGCATGAAACTAAGGGTGACAAACCCAAGGAAAACCACCAACCAACTTGGTCCATAAAAGCAAATGACCGCTAAGGCATGATGTTGGCGACCAAAGAGATTAAGGAAAACACACGATCGCTAACCCTAGGTGGTGTTAGCGACTAAGATGAGTGGAGTACCTCATCGATCACCAACGCTAGGTAGCACAAAGGAAACATCATTGGACTCTAAAAACATGGATCACAAGAACCTTGGCGATCGCCAAAACAAGAGCTCATCGGTTAACACACATCAAGGTCAACCATCCACTTAGGCATCCATGCAAACCCTAATCTCAACACAACACGCCATCACTCAAACCAAGGTGTGACAAGGTGCCCCAAAGCTCAACTATATCAAACATGATGAGTAAACATGTGAGGTATACAAATAATGTGGCAAATTGCAAGAAAAATCATAGAAGTTGGTAAATTGCAATTAGGTCCAAAATAAGCACATATATGCATAACTAGATCAAACAGTGTCCAAACTGGACCAAACTTAAAACTTAAGCCTGTCACATGATATCAGAGCACATCAAAAGGTTAGAATAAGGTTTTATGCACTTATTATGCTAAGAAAGCACGATCAACAAAAAAGCAAGGGCATGGATCTTACAACCATAAACCCCTAACAAGGATTTCGCCCCCGAAAACCCAACACAAACAAAGACAGGCACTTCCTACGCATCTCATACTCTAACTCCCATGTGGCTTCCTACACACCATGGTGATGCCACAAAACTTCAACTAAAACCTATCATTCTTCTTTAGCATCTTCACCCTCCTATCCAGGATCAACATAGGACCATCAACATACGACACATCCTCCTCCAACTCAACCTCCACTGGCTATAAGGTTAGCTCGGTATCAGGGTGACACTTTCTCAACATGGAGACATGGAAGACATCATGCAACCTGTGCAACTCAGGCAGTAACACCAGCTTGTATGCTACCTTCCCAACACGTGCCACAACATGGTATGGCCCCATATACCTAGGAGCCAACTTACCCTTCTTACCAAACCTCAACACACCTTTTCAAGGGGAGTCCTTAAGATACGACCTATATCCAACTTGGAACTCTAACGGCCTGCGACGTTGTCAGCATAAGACTTTTGTCTATCTTGGGATGCTTCAACTATTGTTGTATCACTTTGATCTTCTCTATAATATGTTGGACTAGCTCAGGGCCCAAAATCTGGTACTCACCTATCTCATACCAACAAAGCAATGATTGAAAATATATTCCATACAAGGAATCATATGGTGCCATGCATATCATCTCAGCTCAAACTCTAAGTCTATCTTCATCAAGAAAACTCTGAGCTCATCCTCTTAGTTTTTGAACTCAACCTTGTATAACTCACAAATTCCACATAGCTCATGATAAAACATCCTCATAAGATGGCTACCTTAGTTGTCTTGATGTTTGTAAACCATCCACATATTGTTCACTCCATAAGGGTATGTTATCATCTCTGTCTTCATACCTCTTAGCAACGTTTCCACTGACATCATATTTATTCCTGGTGTATGGCATGGGTACTGTCCTATCTCTCACTCCCATAACAAGAGGAAATAAACATTTGGCTGCAGTCCAAATAAAAAGTGCTTCCTGTTCCAAAAGTAGAGATGGTACATCCCACATTTCCAGTACACCTTCAAATCTAAGTTGAAACGTGCAACATGTGTCTCTACATCATGATCATCTCGATATCAAAGTTACTTCCATGGAAAACTGATCTTGAACCTACTTGGGTCATCACACAATCCTTGGTCATCTCCTCTAGGTCTGTAGGGTGCCGACACTTTTGGGGTCATCCTCTTCCCTTATGCATCCAAAGAGTGCCTTCCTCATCTTCCCTTTGGGTCCCATGAGTTCATGAAGGTGATCAATCTCCTAACCCATGGCCCTAAGACAATGACAGTTGTTACCTCCCGACCCTATGGTCATGTGTAACTAGGGAATTAGGCAACTCCTACTTCCATTGGTCTTTTCCCTACCTGACCCTAGGATAGACTTAGGATTATAACATAGTACATGTCCAACTTAGAACCTTACCCAAGTCTCCATCATCTCTCTCTGCATTCATTGGCTGACTTTCATTCTTTCATAGGGGTCATGGCGACCTACCTACCTTGGTCAGGCCCCATACCGGTTACCTCCATGGTAACACATCCTCATGCACTTAGAGATGGTTATCTATGGGTCTGTAGGTTCATTCTCTTACTATGTACTCTCCACTTAGCTTCTCAAGACCCTATGAGACCTCTTTAGGTTACCTCAAAACCAACAAAAATTGGTATACACCCTACTAAAGGGCCCCTCTCCCAAGGTGGGAGGAAACTATCTTTTGATAGCACAAAGGTCGCAAACGTCCCTACGTTAAGGGTTTACATCCACATGAGCATGCTTAGTCCTATTAAGCTACTGAAGCACGTAGCTAACAGGAAGACCACTTACTAAACCATGCTAGGTCTCCATGATAGGTCCTACTTGTTCTCAATCCCCAATTTTGGACCAAAAACATACCTACCCAAGTCACCAACTTAGCTGTGAGGGGTTCATTAAACATACCTTAAACTTAAGGGGTTTCCCTTTCCTCTAAACATGAGGAATGTCATGCTCACATCTATGGAAACTCAAATCTCATCATAAGCATCAGGTACACTACTTCCCCTCTTAGGTCTAGAAACCCTAGGTTCACTTTTCTATAAAAGCTATCCAACTGCATGCTCAGCCTTTCCACCACAAACCAAGCATGTACAAGGTATGGCATGCACTTCCTATTATCCTTATACTCAAGCAACACCTCAACGTTGAGTCCTCCTCAGAGTCAACCAACTAGGTATAAGGCCTCACAACTTGTTACTAACCCTCTTTAGGGTCTAAGGAACCCTAGAAGGTGGACACCTATACCATAGGCACATAGGTACCAACAGTCTCATCTTCTCTCTAGGGTTTGGGTCCTCTAAAGGCAACCGGGATACCATCAGCCTCCAGGGATCATGCATGAGGCAACCACAACCATCCACTTAGGTCACATCATCCTCAACTTCCCACTGTTCCTCATATCTCGGAGTCTAAGCTTCCAACCTTCTTGCTTGGGTCCTACTCTCTCTCTCTAGAGATAACCCTACAAACAACCTTACTACTAGAGGTCCTCTCTCCATGAAGGTGGATCAAGCTCACAAGCATACCCCTACATGGGTGAAGCCTATGTTCAAACTTATGTTCATTCAAGATTATCTAGAGCTCGTCATGCTTATCTCATAAGCCATCCAACATACTCTCCTGGCCAGAGTTTTAGCCTACCGTCATCACTATTGACATACTCTGGGTGCATACTATGCCATGCACATATAAGCCCATCAGGTTTCTATAGGTTCTTTACTAACCTCATCAAGGAAGGAGCTATCCTTCACTCTAACATGCATGACCCTTCCCAGGGTTGGGTCGCCAAAGGTACTAGGTCATCCAACCTCACATGGCTCATATCGTCATGGGTATCCAAAAGCATGTCCACACCTCTGGTCTATCATGACATCTAACTCATCATGTAATCTCTCTCTCTAACCACCACTTAGGGTTAGGGTTAGCATATCCTTAGAGGATGCACTAGGTCTCTTCTTATAATGGAGGTCTCTACCTCCAAGACTAACTTTCTCCACTCATCCTCCTGACAAGGAGGTCTAGCCTCATGTCTCTCCTGAGGGCATGACAACATATGTCATACGACCTAAGCATGCAACTATTCTTTAGTTTATGCTTAAACTATTAAGCTTATGTTCATGACATCTCATTAACATGCTTTTCATTAATTTGGTGGAGGATTCCTTAAACCTTATCAACTTTACCAATACCTCAAGAGGGTGAGGAAGAGAGAGAAAACCCTATTCCTTAAAATCCTTAACATCATTTGAGTTGAGAAGGGATGAACAAGATGAGAGAGTCCTAAAGGTATCTTATTTCGAGTCAGATCCTAAGACATTGGCCAGGCAGTCACACCAATCCGGGAGTCCTCGTATTCCGACTAGCGGTGTGGAGGAAAATCTTGCCAGCCCCCAGACGTGATCCTTTTCTAGACACCTCTGTCTTTCGGAAAATTCTCTAATAACTCCCTTGGTTCTACAAAATTTGTAAAATTTAATAATTATTAAATATTAAATGAGGAACCTATGCTCTAATACCAAATGTAATGACCCCGCCTATCGGTAACCCCCAATTAGGGGAGACCCGAAGGTCAGAGCCGTTATCCCAATTAACAGGATCAAATGTTCCACAAATAATCAGTAATAATTATAAAATTCTACCAAACTAAACTGAAAGCTGGAATAAAATAAAACTTTGCATACCTTTTTCAAAAACTTGGATATCTAACTTCTATCCACATCTGGACTCTATTCTAACTAATCCTCCTTGCACTTTATTTCTTAATTTCACAATATGCCACTTTACTATTTGTCCTTTTTAATATGTACCTAAAACGCCGACAAACAAAATGTCGGTCAGCATATAGGAATATGCCGGTATGTGGGGACAACCAAAATTTCGCAGAGATGGCTAACAATCTAAATATCACAATCAAGTTAATTAATAAGCCAAATTACGCTTTTAGTATGACATTCTCCACCACTTTTGGCCTAACCCTGGCATACCCACCTTAGGGTTTCTCTTTTGCCAATGACTGAAGGCCACCTTCTCAATCCCGAGCTTGGTGCCTGGGGTCACTTCTCATAGTGCCCATTAGTCATTTTATAAAGACCACCTTCTCAATCCCGAGCTTGGTGTCTGGGTTCACCACTCATGGTGCCTATTGGTCTTCCCTCCTGGGCTTGACCTTTTGGCATCATCCATCAGGGTGGAATGTAAGTGCGAGAATACACACTTCTATTATTATTGTGATAATCATAGTGACTTTATGATTTGCAAGTATGAACATCCAAACTGATAGGTTGCATTCAATGCGATGAATCATCTGGAAAATCTTTAGGAAACTAATGCGATTAACCATAATTAACCACATACCTGATTTGGAAGTCTCAAGGATTGTAAGCAAAATATCCAATTAATGAAACATCCAACCAAGCCAGGCAACCAATCACCCCAATCAAACAGGTACAACAAGAAACCTAGAAAACATGTGCAATCTAATTACTCATATGTTCATCATGTACTCACTTTATTGAATTGGAATTCCCTCCTAGGGTGTGCCTAAGTTGAATTAGGGTTTTCCTTAACATTCTTTATATTCGTCTCTTAACCTTTACCTTTTAGGTCAACTAAACCCTAAAATACTGTTTCCATGTTCCAAAACCCTAATTACATAGTCATTCATATCTAAGCCTCTTTATTACCAATCTGGCTTACGATTAGTTCTAACTTCATCTTATACATAAGATTTCAAAACATAGCTTATTAAAGTCATAAACACCTAGATTTGGGTTTCTAGGTTTTCAAGTATATCTTCACTCATATAATACTTTAAAACATCCTTTTTACATATTAAAACTTTATCTCTTTAAGTTATCTATTCCTAGGCTTCTTAACCAAACTTCAGATCAATATATATCTATTTAAGATATTCATATCCTCAAAATAAAAGTCATTAAAGTCATATTACTCAACATTAGGGCTTTTAGGCCCATTATTGCACTTTCTTAGTCATAGCACCCTAATTAAGAAAACCGTGGGTTTTTAAACTCAAATCGGATTCATATTATCCATTTTATGTGAAAAGGATAAATGTTGATTCATAATACCAACTTAGGTAACTGAACTCATCCCTAATCAACATCTAGGGTTTTGATTACACTTAAAGTATTAAAGTTACTAACTTTGTGTACTTTTTGAACTAGAAGCAAAACTAGTCTATAATAGTATTTTTATTGGATTCCTTGTATTTTTCTGTGCAAAACCCATGTATTACTTGTATCCATCTAAGCTACCAATATCTTTCTATAATTTTTGCAAAATAATATTACCTTAGACAATCAATAGCTGACACGTGTCCTGTTTATTCCATTTTCTGTTAAGTTCCTTTCTTGGCTCACGGTCCCTCGCGTGGATCCGCCTACCTGGCTACCTGGTCCTGGTCTTCGTCTTCCTCACAGGCATGCACAGAATGGGGTCGATTCCCCTGTTTCCTCTGTGAAACATAGGACCCACCGCGCGACCCTCCCCTCCATCGCCTGATGGCTCGCGGGCGAGAAGAACAAGGCTGGGAGTCCGCCTCCCTCCCTGTCATCACCGCGAGTGGAAAACTTCGTCATGATCCTACCAAAGTGGTCAGGTTACCCACGCAGCTCTACCACCGCCCCTCATGTCTAGAGAGTCCATGGAAGAGGAACTGGTTGTGGGTGACTTGACGGCCAAGGCTAGCAAAGCAATTGGGGATGGGGAAGGGAAACAGTGGTCGTGTAGAGTCTTGCGGAGACTCCCTATTCTCCTCGAGGGCCTATGGTTCCCCTCCTTTTATAGCCTTGGGCTTTGGCTCGCTGTAGGTTTTGAACAAATTGGGAAAATCCGATAGGATCCCCAAAACCACTACAAATTTAGGATCGCTTGCCTTGTCTTGTACTCCCAAAGATGTTGGGACTAATTCCAACTCCTCTTGTGTTCCCAATCGTGAGAAATCTGGCTTAAAAAAAATAGCCTATCTGGCCATAGATTTTCGTCTTCTAGATAAGGGAAGGATTAGCCCAACACCATTGGATCTCAGATCCAACAATCCACATTACTCGCGTTCTACTGAAAAGGAAATGGAATTCTTATTTTCAAGATAATTCCTTATTATATAGGATAACTTGGAAAAATCATAATTCCTAAACCATGACTCCATTTTATCCCAAATTTTGCGGGAAACTTAGTAATGAATTCATATACCTCTCTGCCAAATTTGGGCTCATTATATAAAAGAATGCATGCCTTTTCTTTAGGTGTAAGATATTACTCAATTAGGATTATTTCTCCCATCTTTTCTCTTTATTATTTTCTTATTTCCCATTATTTCTATTCCTTATAATCCAAGAAAGCAAGTGGGGTTCGAATTATCACTCATCATGACCAAACCCTCACTCCTCTATTTATTTCTTGCATTATGTCCTTTATTTCAAATATTCTTGATTAATTGTTTATCTCTGGTTTTTCTTTTGATTTTGATTCCTTTTTCCATTAGAAACTATGTGGTCATGAAATCTTATCCAAGATGAGTCCATTATCCAAATATCCACATATTTCTTGTATTACTATTATTATCTCATATTTCCTTTAATAAAGAAATATTTAATTGATCTTTTCTCTCTCTTATTGCATTATCCTTGCAACCTGGACTCCTTGGAACCCAAGGAATCCAAAAGGCACAGAATCCACCTTTGAGGAATATTCTTTTGCCTTATAGAGGTTTCTACATCTTTCTTTTCTCTATTTCTTAATTATTCATTTACTAATTGAATTTCCTTTTTCTTTTCCTTGTTATTGGGCCCAATAGCCAATAAAGCCCACTAAGTAACCATCCAGGCTATTATAAACGAAATTAATTGATTCAAATCAAATCACACCATTATTTGCTCATTTATCTTTATTAAGATAAATCACATTTCTCATCAAAAGAACCCAAAATTTGGGGTTGTAACAGGAGCAAAATCTGTATGAAATCCAAAAATTCTCTAATTTCTACATACAATGTAGCTCTAAGCATGCTGCATCACAATGTTATGCAAGCAACTCAAGATAGTAGATATGTTATTCAAGGAACAAGCTTGAGCATGTATGAGACAAGATACAAGCATAGCATACAGTGAAATACCACTTGATGGACAAAACTATAACTACATGTATATGAACTACCAGTAGATGGTATCACTAGTTAGGACTACTTGTAGGATCTAGATCATAGCAAGAGATACCAAAAGATACACAAGATAAAACAAGCTATGAGTATATGTAGAGATATATCCAAACAAAGAGATATACAATTTTATAAGCATGAAAGGATATAACTCACTAACAAGTATGCATTATTACCAATGATGATTAACACTAAGAACCTCAAGGTTGTATCCAAACATGATATACCACTAGATAGATGTAGCAAGTTAGAGTACAATGAAAGCAATTTTAGATACAACCAAGAGATCCAAAGAGATCATCATTAAAACCTACAAAACAACTCAAAGCAAGTAATTGCAAGATATAGATATACCAATTTAGATCAATTAGAGAGATAGAGTTGTATGCAAGATAGGCAATTTATAACTGGCAATATGCATATATGTAGGTACCAAATGAGAGTGCCAAAGAATAAGGCTATTGGTTGAGAAAATCTAGTTGAGAGGGAAATTCTCATTCAATAAGCCAAATGTATATTCTGTGCACAATGTTGTCGGTCAAATTATGTGTATTGACAACTTGACTAATGACAGCTGTTGGCAACACCCATTGGTGCCTATCAGTCGAGTTTCATATAGGACAAACTCGACCAACAAAGTTGCTGTCAAAAAGCACATATATTTCATAAAAAACATATTTAGAGACATGCTAAAGATATAAGCCATATCCAAACATGTGTAAGCAAGTTAGTAATGCACTATGAAAGTATTAGAAATAGTTTTTGAGCAAGAGTGTGAAGAGAATCACAAAATACCTATTTTGACTCAAAAACCACATGCACAGTGCACACTATCTTGACAAAAACAAGTTAGGATTGGTTATAAGCAAGAAAACCTTTACCTTTGTTTTTACCATTCTTTTCCACTTGTTGTCACCATCTGCACATCTTACCTTTCTTCTTTCATGTGGATTGAGAAGTCAATTTGCAATTAAATGGCTCAAGTCAATCCATTTGCAAGTACCTACAAGAAGAAAGATGAAATGGTCCCCAATCATGTGTTTGGGTCCGAAGGGGTTAGCTTAGCAACCCAAGTCCTATTGCTCTTGGGTACTTTCCTAAAAGGACAACAAGTAGAATAATGACCAATTTCATTACAATAGTTGCATGTGCCTATAGCCTTGGAACTAGAGGATTCTCCATGGAAGATTGGAGGTCCTTTACCTTTGTTGTTCCTTTGACTGCTATCATATCCTAAACCATATCTACCAATTTGTTTAGTAGTATGGTGTAGGATGTCATTAAGATTCTTTTTACCAACTAAGAATATTTGCAAAGATCTCAAATCATCATTATCATGCATAAGAGAAGCAATAGCGGAATACAAATGATTGATATTATATCTAGCATGCAAAAGATTAGTTTCTAAGTAAAGAGCTTTAGTTAAATAAGAATCTCTAGCAATATGAAGAGCAGCAACATTATTCTCTCTACTAGTAAAGATAGAACAAGATTCAAGCACATTGATTTTAGCAAGCAAGGATGCATTTGTTGTTTCAAGCAAAGCAATCTTAGAAAGATAAACACCATTTCAGATTCTAGTCCTTGCAAAATAAAATCATTGTCCCTTGTTTTTAGATTTAAGAACATCAATATCATGCATTAGAGAATCAACAATTAAAATATGCTCTTCATTATAACTAACCATAAGAGGTTGAGCTTCTAGAAATCTAATCTTGTCAAGCAAGCTAGCATTTTCAAGTTGAGAATCTACTTGACTAAGACACACATTTTTATCATCAAGAAAGAAAGTATTAGCATGTTCAAGATCATATAGTTCTACATGCATATTATCAACAATTCTAGCAAGCTTTTTTCTTTTCTTTTTAGAAGACTTAAGAGAGGCATGAGCACATTGATGATAGCAATTAAGGGTTCTTTATCTAAAGAGTTTAGATTTACCTCATTTGAGTCTTTTCTTGTGGAAGCCATAAGAGAAAAATGACATTCTCCATCTTCACTAGAGCTTGAGCTAGATCCTCCAATTGATTCTTCACTTGAGCTTGAGTTGGAGGAGTCACTTGAGATCTTGTGCCATTTCTTCTTATTCTTGTACTTCTCTTCTCTTTCCTTGTGATGATGGGTCTTCTTGCCTTGTAGACAATCTATCTTGAAATGACCCTTCTTTCCACACTTGAGGCACCAGATGGAGGAGGAATTCTTGCCTTTGTAGAATCTACCCTTGGAGTACATGGCATATTCTTCAATATGAGAGGATGGAGAGGCTTGTCCCATAATAGCTTCAATTTGAGCCTGCATTTCAGCCTTCTTCATTCTCTTTATCTCTTTCTCCTCTTGTCTGTCAACTTCTTCTCTTTTATCAAGTATGGCTTCATGGGCTTGTAGATTTCCAATGAGCTCTTTAATGGGGATATCATCAAGAGACCTTACTTCTTCAATGGAAGCAACCTTGGGTTCCCATCTCTTGGGAAGAGTTCTAAGGATCTTTGAGTTGATCTCTCCTCTACTCATAGGATGTCCTAGAACAATAAGACTATTTACAATGGTGTTGAGCCTTGATTACATGTTGGGTATATTCTCCTCCTTTCCCATCTTGAAGTTCTCAAGCAGCCCATTGAGCATGTATACTTTACTTTCCTTCACTTGTTGAGTCCCCTCATAAGTGATGCATAGATTTCTCCATACCTCATAGGTCGTCTCACAAGAAGAAATCCAATTGAACTCAGTGGAGGTCATGTTGGCATAGAGGATGTTGATTTCTCTTGCATTCAAGGTGGCTTTCTTCATGGTAGCTTCATCCCATTCTTCTATCTTTGTCACTGGTAGCTTTTATGGATGATCCACCATTTGCCATAGCTCAAGGCATGATCCTTGGATGTAGAATTGTAGCCTTCTTTTCCAATAGAGGAAATTGCTTCCATCAAAGGTTGAAAGGTTGATGAAGTATCTCCCACTTTGGTAGTCATCCATATTCTCCTACTTGTTGAAGTATGCTTAGAGAAACCCACTTTGATACCAATTGTTAGATCCTAGATGGGTGATTGGATGCTCTAGAGGGGGTAAATAGAGCTGAATGCACTTAAACAAAATTCATTAGACCTTCAAGATATATCACAAGATAAGGTTGCTAAATAGGAAATTTGAGTGCAACTAAAACATGCATAGTAAGGGAGAGAGAGAGATTGAACATACACCAAGTGACAAGTTATGTAGAGTGGTTCCACACTTCAAACTAGAAGTGAGTCAGTCCACTACCTAGAGAGGTCAACCTCTAGGATTTCTTAACCATTGCACTCTTATATTCATTCATAAGACTTACAATACATGACCACCAAAGGACTTACCCATACAAGCACCAAGAGTATTCCACCTTACCAAGGACTTACCCACTTTGCCAAGAGTCTTCAGCCTTCTCTAAGGTCTTACCCACTCTAGCACAAGTCTTCCGCCTTCAAGGACTTTTCTACTCTTCTTGGATCTTCAACCTTTGCCTTTGCCTTCACCTTCACTCAGAGAAGCTTCCACCAAGGATTTACCCACTTGAGTAAGGAGTTTTCTGCCTTCACCAAGGACTTACCCACTCTTTCTCCAAGTCTTCATCCTTGATCTTCACTAAGGTCCTTCCCTTGTTCTTCTTCACCTCTCTTAGCCAAGAGAGAAAACCTTCATCTTCATGGTTGAAAAGAGATATAGGGAGGTGGTGGAAGTGAGAGCCTCACAAGATATACATGTAGGACTAGCTCTCTTATAGATTTCCTACTCACTCTAACAAATGTAGTAAGTGATTAAGCTCAGAGAGAGAGAGAGGAGGCTGTAGGATACACTCAACTATAGAATAGGAACCTCATATAGAGTTTTGCATTGAATGCTCAACCTTAGAATGAATCCCAAGGGGTCCTATTTATAGCTGGGGATGCCTCTTAGCCTTTGGGAACACTTAAGAATGAAAACTAGTCATTTTGTGGCTTGCAAAAAATATATTTTCACTTGTTGCAACTCCACAATGGCTAGAAGCACTTTTCTACACTTTTCCATACAGTGCAATCGGTCAAGTTTCTATAAAGGTAACTCGACCGATCCCACTAAAAGACAAGACCAATTTAGGCCATCGGTCAAGTTTGTCCTGGGGTAACTCGATCGATTCACTTAAATCAGTTTTAGTCTGCAGTGGGATCAATTGAATTATGTGAAATAAAATGACTATATTTCACCCTTAAGGGATCCCATACTCAAGGGAACACCCCCAACTATAAATAGTACCCCTTGGACTTCATTCCAAGTTTGCTCATTCATGCTATTCTAAGTCCTTGCTATAGTTAAGTGTGTTACAACTCCTTAAGATCCTTTCTCTCTCTCATTTACAAAGAATTTCATGATTATGAGTGAGTTAGGCCAGTTGTAAGAGAGCTACTTCTTTGTGCTTGTAAAGCTATAATTCCATTCCATTTTCCCTACCCATTTTCTCAAAGAAGCAAAGGTGAATCAAGCTACTCTGAGTGAAAGTGAAGCTGCAACTGTTCTTCTTTAAGGTTGAAGAAGAGGTGAAGGTCTTCTCCAGGTGAAGGATAAGGGCAAGACTAAGATTCAAGAAGAGTGGGCAAATTCCTCCAAGGTCAAAGACTTGATGCAAGTGTGGGTAAGTCCTTGTTGAAGGCTAAAAACATCTTGATTAAGTGGGTAAGTCCTTATGTAGGTGTAAGACTCTTGTCTTGAATAGGTAGGTCCTTGGATGTTGGTGGTCTCCTTGTATATCTTATGAATGGAATATAAGTATACACAGATTGAAAAGTCCTAGAGGTTGACCTCTCTAGGTAGTGGATTGACTCTCTCCTAGTTTGGAGAGTGGAACCACTCTAAACCACCTTGTCTAAGTGCTTGTTTCAATTTCTCGCATCCTTGCTATGCTTGTTTAGTTAGGACTTCAAATTGCACTTAAGATATTGGTTTTGATTGATATAATTTGAAGGTCTAACTTATCTTGTGAGAATTTTGAAGCTCTATCCATTCCCCTCTAGAGCCCCAGATCCAAGAAGTGGTATTAGAGCCAAGGATCTTCTCCAACTATCTCCCACGAGACAAGAAGATAGGAGATAACCTACTTGGTTCACTCAACCTAGAGGGAGGATTCTCCATGCATCCTCTGATCTTTGACGAAACCAACTTCCTCTATTGGAAGAGGTGTATGCAGTTCTACATTCAAGGCATGAACTTTGATATGCGAAAGGTGATGCGAAAGAAGATAGGAGTTCTACATTCTATTGGAAGAGGTGTCTAACAGAAGACACCAAGATGGTTAGACACTCGAGTTGTTAGTGAGAGGTCCCAGGATCGAGCCCAGGCCACAGGATGAATAGAATGGCCAATTTTTTTTAAAAAAAAGGTGATGGTCACACCATACAAGCATCCAACTGGAGCTATTTCAAAATGGAGTGAAGCTATACTTAAAGAAGCCCATCTCAATGCCAAAGCCATAAGCATCCTCTATGCAACCCTTACCCAATGGAGTTCAACCACTTCTCATCTTGGGACACCACATATGAGATTTGGGACAAATTGTGCATTACCTATGAGGGCACAAAGAAAGTCAAGGAGTCTAAGATATACATGTTGAACAACCTTTTAGAGAACTTCAAGATGGGTAAGAAAGAAGGGATTGTGGAGATGTACTCTAGGATGAATGTGATCATCAATGGCCTAGCTGCTTTGGGAAACACTTTGGATAGAGGTGTAATTAACTACAAGATCTTGAGGACTCTACCAAAGAGATTGGAGTCAAAGGTGACCTTCATTGAAGAAGTGAAGATCCTGGGTGACATCCCAACCAAAGAGCTCATTGGCAACCTCTAAGATCATGAGCCAAGGCTTGAAAAGCAAGAAGAAGAAGCCAAACAAGAAGAGAAGGAAGCCAAGAAGTTAAAAGATAATGCTTTCAAAGCACAAGTGGAAACGGTCATCCTTCAACAACAACTTGCTTGTCAAACATCTCCCTCCTCCTCAAGTGAAGATGACGGCCCTAGTGAGCATGAAGTCAACTACACTAAGGGCAAACACTTCAAGGGAAAACAATCCTCCTCCTCTACTCCTAGATTCTACAAGTGTGGATAAAAGGGACACTACAAGAGTGAATGTCCCAAGTCAAGAAAGTCACACCACAAGGGCAGCTCCAAGAAGGAGGAAGAGTACAAGAAGGAGAGAAAGTACAAGAGGAAGGATAAGAAGGAGAAGAGACATAAGAATGCAGCTCATGCAGCTTGGGAGGAATTATCCTCAAGTAACTCTAGCTCCAAAGAAGATGGAGAGTGCCACCTTGCACCCATAGCCTCAACTAGTGAAGAAATTGGTGAAGTAAGTGAGGTAATCTTGCATGATATATCTAAGGAAACTCTTATTGATATGCTTGTTTCTACCCATTCTTCTTTTGCTAAATGTAAATCTAAAAGAAAAAGGTTAGGAAAAATTATCGATAATTTGTATGCTAAACTTGAAATTCTTGAGCTAAATGAGAAAACTTATCTTGAGAGCATTGATAACTTGCAAGGCCAATATCATGATCTTTATCTCCAATACAATGGAGTTGAAGTAGAGAATGGGGATTACCTTAAGAACATTGAAACTCTTAAGGAAGATAACTAAAAGTGGCTAAATGAGATTGAAACTCTTAAAATTGAAAATGTTGAATTTAAGCTTATTGTTGATGCTCGTAGGGATGAGAGGGATGTTTATCTTAAGGACATTCAAGTGATTAAATCTGAAAATTCTAGGTTGCTTGGTCAAGTTAATTATTTATCTTCTAGACCTATCTTGCCTAGTAATGATATTGCTTCTATTTTTCTTGAGAAAGATTCTTATTTGACTAACTATTTGGAGGCTGACCTTATTCATGATAGAGATGATATTGATAATTTTTCTTCTACTATCATATCTCTTAATGATGATAATCATAGAATTAGGGCCTCTCTACAGAAATTCCTCAAAGGGAAACACTCCCTAAATGAAATCCTTGACCATTCTAGTAAACAAAGTGGTACCGGTGGTTTGGGATTTGTAGGAGGAGAACCAAAGGGAAAGAACAAAAACAAAGGTAAGAAAAAGGGAAAGGATACCTCCTTCTCTGTTGGAGAGTCTTCCGACACTAAAAATCCTATGGGTTGTCCTTATTGCAAATGTGATGATCATTACTGTACTTATTGTCCTTACAAGCCCAAGGGGACCAACCCGAATATGAAATTGGTCCCCAAGCTAACTATGGATCCCAAAGTTTGAGTTGGGAATCGACACTCTCCTTTCTTGTAGGAAAAAGGTAGATGGATTGTTGACAGTGGCTACACTAAGCATATGACAGGTGATATAAGCCGTTTCAACAACTTTACCAAAAATAAAGGAGGTTCAACTAACTTTGGAGACAACAAGAAAGTTAAGATCAAAGGTGAGGGTGATGTGGGTGAATCCTTGTGTATAAAGAATGTTCTTTTTGTGGATGGCCTACATCACAATTTAATTAGTGTTAGTCAATTATGTGATAATGGTTACCTTGTGCTATTTACTTCCTTTGAATGCTTGATTCTAGACTCCCTCACCTATCAAGTTATATATAAGGGAACTAGAAGTGGTAATCTTTATGTAATTTGGCTTGACTCTACTAAGCCTATTGTTGGTAGATGCCTAGTAGTCAATTCGAATGATATTTCTCTTTGGAATCATCATCTTGGTCATGTAAATATGCATCAGTTGAAGAAGTTGAGAAAAAAGTACTTGGTCAAGGGACTTCCCAAATTGTATTTTGAAAAGGATGAGGAATGCCAAACTTGTACCCAAGGAAAGCAAGACAAGTCCTCCTTCAAATATAAAGGAGTCCTTAGTACCAAGAGAGCTCTTGAACTTCTTCACATTGATCTATTTGGACCAATGAGAACTTAATCGCTTTGTGGTTCCAAGTATTGCCTTACTATTGTCTATGATTTCTCTAGATATACTTGGACCTTGTTTCTCATTTCCAAGAGTGATACACTTGATGTTTTCTCAAGTTTTTATAAATGAGTTGAGAATGAAGCTTCTTGCCGGATAATTTCCATCCGTAGTGATCATGGGGGAAAATTTGAAAATGATCTTTTTGAGCATTTTTGTCAAGAATCTGGCTATGCACATAACTTTTCTTCACCTCAAACACCTCCACAAAATGGGGTTGTAGAGAGGAAGAATAGGTCTTTACAGGAGATGGCTAGGACCATGATTTTATAGTATTACACTCCAAAGAAGTTTTGGGCTGAAGCTGTCAGTACCTCATGTTTTGTGTAAAACCGGATTTTTACACATCTTCTTTAATGATACCCCCCTATGAGCTATGGTGTGGTAGAAAGCCTTCTATCGAATATTTCCATGTTTTCAGATGTCCTTGTTTTGTTTTGAATATGAAAGATTCTCTCAACAAGTTTGATCCAAAATCTTACAAGGCTTTCTTTCTTGGCTATAGCACTACTAGCAAGGCTTATAGAGTGTTTAATATTGATCTTGATAAAGTAGAAGAATCTATACATGTTAAGTTTATTGAGACTAACCCCTCTACTCCCAAAGATATTGTTCCAAATGATGATGTTGCATGTGAGATAATTCTTATTCTAAAAGAACTCAACATCATCCAAAAGGGAAAAGAGGTGGTTACCCAAGAAGAAGAGAAAGATGAAGAGAAGAAGGATCCAACCCCCTGATTTGCAAAGAATCATCCAAAAGAGCTGATTTTAGGTAATCCATTTGAAAGAGTGAACAAAGAACAAGCCAACACACCTTCATCTCACAACTCGAGCCAAAGAACATCAAAGAAGCTCTTGGAGATGATGAATGGATCCTAGCTATGCAAGAAGAGTTGGAGCAATATGAAAAGAACAAAGTATGGATCCTAGTGCCAAGACCAAGTAATAGAAATATCATTGGCACCAAGTGGGTCTAACGTAACAAGCTAGATGAAAGCGGCAAAGTGGTAAGGAATAAATCAAGGTTAGTGGATCAAGGCTACAATCAACAGGAAGGTATATATTTTGATGAAACATATGCACCTGTAGGTAGACTTGAGTCCATTCATATGTTTCTTGCTTTTTCTAGTTATAAAAACTTTCTTCTTTATCAAATTGATGTTAAAAGTGCATTTTGGAATGGTACAATTGAGGAGGAAGTGTATGTTGCACAACTCTCAGGCTTTGAACATGATAGTTTACCTAACCATGTTTATTTGTTGCAAAAATCTCTCTATGGACTCAAACAAGTACCTTGAGCTTGGTATGAGACATTAAAGAACTTTGTGTTAGATCATGGGTATATCATGGGCAAAGTAGGTTCTACCTTATTTCTAAATCACACTTCTAACAATTTTCTTATCATTCCAATATATGTTGATGATATCATTTTTGGCAGACTAACCTTGATCTTTGCAAAGAATTTAGTGATCTTATGCAGAGTGAATTTGAGATGAGTATGATGGGTGAGCTCAAATTCTTCCTTGGGTTTCAAATCAAGAAAACTAAAGATGGGAACTTCATCAACCAAGGCAAGTATACAAGTAAGCTACGTAAGTGCTTTGGGATGGAGAACACCAAGCTGATGGACACACCCATGTCAAACACTGCCAAACTTGATAAGGATGAAGAAGGTGAGAAGGTTGATGGGAAGATCCATAGTGGTATGATTGGAAGTTTACTTTACTTAACTGCCTCTAGACCTGATATAATGTTTAGTGTTGGCTTATGTGCTCGCTTTTAATCAAATCCTAAGAAATCATATCTTATAGCTGTTAAGAGGATTTTAAGGTACTTAGCCAAAACTCCAAATTTTGGTCTATGGTATCCCAAGTTAAGGGACTTTACTCTTACAACTTATAATAATGCGGATTACGTGGGCTGCTTGATTGATAGAAAGTGCACAAGTGACACTTTGTTTCTCCTAGGACCATGCTTGGTGTCTTGGTTCTCCAAGAAACAGAGCACAATGTCATTATCAACCACCGAGGCTGAATACATTGTAGCCGGGAGTTGTTGTGCCCATGTCCTATGTATGAAGCAAATGCTCCAACACTTTAACATTCATTTTGATGCTTCTCCTATCTATTGTGATAATACTAGTTTAATTAACTTGTCATATAATCCTATTTTGTATAATAGAGATAAGCATATATATGTTCTCCATCATTTTTTTCATGATCACATTGCCAAAAAGGATATATATATATCATGCATGTGGACACGGAAAATTAATTGGCAGAAATTTTCACTTAACCTCTAGCTAGAGATCAATTTAACTTTATTAGATCAAAACTGCTCATAACTACTTTGAATGAATCTGATATGCCTTCTAGCTAGTTGTTATCTATCCTATATGCATTGCATGTGTTTTGATCACCATTGCTTGCTAATATTCTAAAAATCGATTTTCATGTTCTTTTTGCCTTGTTTTTCTCTTATTTTTGGGCATCTTTCGCAAGCGCTTGTTTTATCACAAAATTGTACCCAGTGATATGTGCCTAAGTATGTTTAAACTATAAAATGGACTTGAAAAATAAATTTAATTAGATCTCTAATAGCTAGAAATTATAATTTCTAATGTTGGTCCAGGTTGACCATCGGTCGAGTTGGCAACTCGATCGATCAGTGGCCAAGAGCTTTTTTAAAAGAGCATATCGATCGAGTTTCCGAGTCACATAACTCAACTGATGGCTAGGTTGGAGCAAACATAAGTTAGGTTTGGCGAACTTTCTCCCTCTCAACTAGAGAATTGTTGAACAATCCAACATCTAGCTCCCTCAAGTTCTCAACCCTAGCCCCAACCTTCCTTTCTCTAGCCCTAGTTTGACCAAGATGACCTCCCTTGACCTCTCTCCTATCTACCCTAGTACTGTGGGTGAGTTTTGGTGGTATTGCTCTTACTTTTTTTCTCCATCCTCTCCATTTCGTCTCCATGGCATCCAATAGGAGAAAGATGGCCGCCTCAACTGGTGCACCATCATCATCTACCAACTCACATATCATTCCCTTTGATGACACCATTTTTGTCTCGAATGAGGATCTTAATAGGTACAAGGAGCTCCTCCCTAGGAACCCCTTTCCATTTCGTTCCTTATTTGAGACACACCCACGAAGGCAAGAGGTCATTGATCAAGTAGCCGAGTTGTTGTACGATCACCACCTCTATGCCTTGTGTGTCAAACGCTTGTGCTACAACAATTCCATAACTAGCACAAAAGTCATTCATGAATTCTATGATAACTTCAATGGAATTATGACACACTCATACCACCACCCGATACTTAAGTAGTTTTCATGCCCATGATCACTGAGAAGAAATTCCAAGTCTCTGAGGATACTGTGAACATCTTCTTTTTGGGTACTGAAGTGACTGACACCTGGCGAAAGGACTATCCCGAGTATTTTGACCTAGTCAAACCTGAGGCCTTCTACAAGTAGTATGATCTTACTCTCCCTGATATTCATAAGTTCTTGAAGAAGCCTCAATTCCCATACAGGAAGAAGTGCACCATTCCCTCCTCTACATTAGACATCGAGAACCACATACTTGCCTTAGTTTTTAACTGCAATATTCATCCCAATAAAATTCAAACTAAAATTGTAGAAAACACTACGGTAATTATGTAATGTCTCTTGAAAAACATAGGAGTCAAGTGGGAAAGATATGTTCTACACCATATGACCTACTTTGACTCAGGCAAGAACACCCATGGAACCCAACCACCCTACCCAGACCTGATATGTGGTCTTTTCCAGCTTGCCATTAGCAAATCTTTCTTCCATGACCTACACTACAAACCAGCCCAGAAAGGGGTTTGCATAAGTGAGACCACACTTCAGAATTCCGTGTCTATCCCATCCTCTACCACACCTAGTGTCTCTACCTCTACCTCTACTTGAGAACCTCTACCACCTCAGCCTAACTGACCTACCCACGCCTCGTTCCATGTATCCAATGAAACTCTTATGGGCTACATGATGCATCAACATGCGTACAACCTTCAGGTTCAGGAGCACATGCATTAGGATATCTGTGCCATCATTTCTACCATGAACCTATCATGTGTACACCCTTATCCTGCCTACCAGCCCTACCCAAGAGGTGACTATGCATCCTATGCATATGATCACTTTTACCCAGCCCCTCCACCTACTGCTTCCGCTTCTACACCCTTTGCTATTGGTGGATCTTCCCCTGGAGTGTTGCCTTGGACAACTGCCCCCTTGGACACCATGCTTTCTAGTCTTAGTAGTTCTACTCCTTACTTCCCATAGGCCAATGAGCTTCATGCTCTTGGCATGTCGTGGGTTGAGCAGAATGCCCGTTGGCCCAGTCAAGGTTTGCCAGACCAGGCTGATGAGGAGGGTGTTGCTGCTGACAAGGAGGCTGATGAGGATGATGGTGATGCTTCTAAGGATGGCTATGCTAGTGACTCCGGTGATGAGGACATTGCTATCTCTGCCGCACCTTCAGACGGAGATGATGACTATGAGCCAGAGGCCTCAAATGTTGATGCTAATGATGTTGTTGATGATGTGGACATCGATGGTCTAGATGTTTAAATTTTCTAGTTTCTAGTCTAGATGTTGATCATATATATCTTTCTAGGCTATTTTGCATTAAAAACATCTGGGCAAATTTTCTAAGCTGTACTATTTTTATCATCTAGTTTTCATCGTCTTGGCTTGCAGTTGTTTTTGAGAACATGCCTTCTGGGTTGTAATCTTCATCCTTTGTACACTTACTCTTTTATTTACTATATCTCATGAGTTGGTGCCATGTCTACCATATTTTGATTATGACTTAGATTGTTTGTTTCTCTCGTCTTTGTTTGGTGTATGCTTTGAGATTGCATGGATGTACATTTAGTTGTGCTTGGAGAAAACCCATTTATGTGCTCTTCTACTTCCCTTCCTTTTTGATAATGTCAAAAGGGGGAGAGAAGTTCAATGTTTTGAAGCTCAACCATATTGCTTTTACTGCCTATGTGATCCTTTGCTTGTTCATTATATGCTTTATCACATGACTTGCTAAAGGACCATATTGTATATATGTCATGTTGCTTTGTGTAGATAGACTAACTTTGCAGGTAATACTAAGCATAGATCGAGGGGGAGTAATTCACATTGTTCGAATCATGAACCCCCTACAATTCCCAAGGAAAAGGTATAACTTTACATATCCTTTTCAATATGATTGAGGAATGGTTTGTCATTGTCAAAAAGGGGGAGAATGTTGACTTGAGATTTATATATTGCCCATATTTTTATAATGACTTAACCATTCCATTCCTATGTATCTAATATGTTTGTTCAAGATTGATTTCAGGCTTTAGGTACATGAAAAGGATCAAATTACACAAGCCCTAGCTTGTTCAAGTTCAAGTCAAAAGCAATGCAAGTGTGCAATTTGGGAAATCAATCCAAATGACCTTAGATAATTTTTGTAATCACTTGTATAAATAGTATGACTTATAAGTAAGATGAGAAAAAATCAAGGACACTTAATTCCAACGTTAGATTACTCAAATGTCAATTTAGAAAAATATGTCATAGGCTGTTTATCGGTCGAGTTGAAAACTCGACCGATCCAGTGATGGATTTTTTGGAGAGACTAATCGGTCAAGTTGCACACTCACAAAACTTGACCGACTAACTAACTGAGCAAAACTGATTTTCTCTCATTGGTTGAGTTTCCCAGAACAAACTCTATCGGTAGTTTGAAAATTGGCTTTGTCTCTTAGTGGATCGGTCGAGTTATCTTTATTGAAACTCAACCGAATGTATTGTATGGAAAACATAGAAAAAGTGATTATAACCATTGGTGAGTTGTTTTGAGTGAGAATAGATTTGTTGTAACTTGGAAAATGGCTATATTTCACCCTTAAGTGATACCACACTCAAGGGAACACCCCCAACTATAAATAGGACCCCTTGAAGTTTGCTCATTCATGCTATTCTAAGTCCTTGCTATAGCTGACTGTGTTGCAACTCCTTGAGTTCCTTTTTCTCTCTCATTTACAAAAAAATTCATGATTATGAGTGAGTTAGGACAGTTGTAAGAGAGCTACTTCCTTGTGATTATAAAGCTCTCATTCCATTCCATCTTCCCTACCCATTTTCTCAAAGAAGCAAATGTGAATTAAGATACTCAGAGTGAAAGTGAAGCTGTTGCTATTCTTCTTTAAGATTGAAGAAGAGATGAAGATCTTCTATAGGTGAAGGAGAAGGGCAAGGACAAGATTCAAGAAGAGTGGGCAAATTCCTTCAAGGCCAAAGACTTGATGCAAGTGTGGGTAAGTCCTTGTTGAAGGCTAAAGACATCTTGATCAAGTGGGTAAGTCCTTGTATAGGTAGAAGACTCTTGTCTTGAATAGGTAAGTCCTTGGATGTTGGTGGTCTCCTTGTATCTCTTATGAATGGAATTTAAGTATACATAGATTGAAAAGTCCTAGAGGTTGACCTCTCTAGGTAGTGGATTGACTCTCTCCTAGTTTGTAGAGTGGAACCACTCTAAACCACCTTGTCCAAGTGCTTGTTTCAATTTCTCTCATCCTTGCTATGCTTGTTTAGTTAGGACTTCAAATTTCACTTAAGATATTGGTTTTGACTGATATAATTTGAAGGTCTAACTTATCTTGTGAGAATTTTAAAGATTTATTCACCCCCATCTAGATCCCTAGATCAAACAAGTGGTATTAGATCCAAAGAATCTTCTCCAAAAATCTCTGACGAGATGAGAAGATGAATGACAACCTACTTGGTTCACTCAACCTAGAGGGAGGATTCTCCATGCATCCTCTGGTCTTCGATGACACCAACTTCCTCTATTGGAAGAGGCATATGTAGTTCTACATTCAAGGCATGAATTTGATATATGGAAGATGATGGTCACACCATACAAGGAGCCAATCTGAGCTATTTCAACATCAAGTGAAGCTACACTTAAAGAAGCCCAACTCAATGCCAAAGCCATAAGCATCCTCTATGCATCCCTTACCCCAACGGAGTTCAACCGCATCTCATCTTGGGACACTGCCTATGAAATTTGGGACAAATTGTGCATTACCTATGATGACACAAAGAAAGTCAAGGAGGCTAAGATATACATGTTGAACAACCTTCTAGAGAACTTCAAGATCGACAAGAAAGAAGGGATTGCAGAGATGTACTCTAGGCTTAATGTGATCATCAATGGCCTAGATACTTTGGGAAACACTTTGGAGCATAAAAACTTGGCTTCTTGAAGCCACCTGTCGACTTCCCTTGAAACTATGCAGACCACTTCTTGGTACTTGCTTCTTTCTTCTCCTTCACAGATCGTTCTATCCTTCGAATGGACTCCACAAATGCAACAAACCTCTCTCGGTTCTCTAAAGAAGTAGTAGGGGTAGGCAACTTAACATTCAACCCCTTCGTAAAATGATGAAGCCTCTCATCTTCTGTCACAATAATGTGAGGATAGAACCTCAACAACTCCATAAACTGTGCCTCATACTCATTGATCGTCATGGGTCCCTGTTGAATCCTCTCGAACTGACTGATCTTCTCATCCAGATATGTTCTTGGCAAGTACCAACTAACAAACTCTCATAAGAACTCTTCCCAACCAACCACCACACCATGTCTCTTATCCTCCTCTATGGCCCACCAATGGAAAGCACTCCCTCTCAAGAGATACACAACATGCATCACCTTATCCTTTTCAAGGATACTTAGGATCTTAAAGGCATGCTCAAGCTCAATCAGCCAGATATCTGCATCTGTCGAGTCAGCTGTTCCAGTGTACTCAACTACCCCAACTTGGCAAATCTACTCAAAAGTCTTCCCAACACCCAAAGATTCAACATGGGGAAAAGGTGCCCTAGGATGAGATGCATGCATCCTGTCTGCCATATGAGTCATTGTTACCTTAAAGTACCCAAAAAGCAATTGAAAGGCAAGGTTTTCTATCATGGCAGGGTCAAACTGGGGGACTTCAGGCACCCCATCTTCATGTGCCTAGTTCTTTGCACCACCACCTGGTGTAGCAACACTGCTCTTGGCAACATTTTCTTCGTGTTCTCTAGACATCTTTAAGTTTTTCTTCTTTTTCTGCATAAACAGAAGTGACTATAAGACAGACTGGAGGACACTAAAATTGACACAAACCCTAATCCTAGTTCCCTATAGACTCAGCGAACCTAAATCTCTGATACCAACCAATTGTGATGTCGTGCACCACACAATGTGAGATTACTCCAAACCAAAACTCACATAAAAGAGATTAACAAACTTATAGCATAAACCACTAAAAATTAAAACCTTTTTACATAAAGCAGCCATATAGTAAGAATATGTACACCCGAGTACTTTCATGCCTCAAAGCATTCATAAAGCATGCTGTCAACCTATAACAAGGGCATTGTTTCAGAATGTATATAAATGATTCCATCATATCTGATATTCAAAAAGCACTTAAAGAGAACACATTCACAAAGCATCTACAAAATGCTCCCAAAGATCCGAGTGTACATGGATAACTCTAGGACTCTATCAACAAAGACAACTAGCAACACTTCCAACCTTATCAACTACATTTCTTCTAGATGCTTCTCAATGTCCTCTGCATGTTCTCTACCTCCTCATACTCGCCCAACTAAAAAGGTCGTTAACCAACTGGGTGAGACACATAGTTCTAGCGAGAGATATAACTCTTCACCAACTCTATTATTATCACAGATAAGATAAACTGAGCAGCTGTATAAATAACAGGAAGGACAACTAATGATGAATTAGGAAGCATCTTAATAATTAAAAAGGAATATGAAGAACATGTATATTTTCTACCAACAACATTGCCTAAAGATCAAGAAAGGCCTCAACCAATGTTTTCAGATTTGATCCTATACAACGATACTACATGGCTGATTACATATTTATTATGCCCTAAGGATTTGAATCGTACCATCCAAATCCAACCAACCACTATATGTATATAGTCGAAGTCAGGGCCTACCACACAAGGTCTAATGTAAGAGCCGAAATCCACGACCTCACCACACCTCTTAGTCAACACAAGAGAAAACACCGTAGAGACATATCAGTAAACTACAACATTAGCATAGAACCCAGATCAGGGATTGGCTCATGCATGGCCATCCACACATATAAACATAACTAGCCCACCTTGGTACATGTACAATGCTAGAAGAATAGGCTCACACATGGCTGATCTAACAAAAGGAGTGGCTCACACATGGACATCCACATCACACTGAGATCAGCTCACACATGGCCGTCTCACACATCATATATTTAAGGTTACAAGGAATTACTCGACTTGTACCCTGCATATTAAAAAATATATGCTCTGAGTTAAACTCGTTTCACCATCCAGCAATACAGTTGATACTAGAATGGATCTATGACATAGATAATTGCACTATTAGATTTCTCTTGATTAATTAGATCAATTTCAACATCTTTAAGCATCAGTCAAGTTACAACGTATAACCTCTAAACAAGATCTACATAAATAGAGTAAGACTCATCTCCAGTTAATATTGAATCATAGCATCACTTTATGCATGTTATAACTTATATGTCCATCTCAAGGACTAATGTCCATCACAAGGACCACATGTCCATCATAAGGACCACATATCCATCACAAGGACCACATGTCCATCACATGATAACCACCATAGATCATGCCTGGCTATGTACATCAATCAGTAACACCTGCATGGTTAGAAACTGATAACAAGAAGGCAAGGCATCATCATCTCATAGAACTCATGCCATACATTCACATCATACACTTTACATTATAACAATTAGGGTTTCACTTAACCCAATTAGGGTTTACAAGGTTGGATCATGAACCACCCTAAGGTTATCACTTTCCTCATCATAGAAGCATGTCTCTCATTATTATTATAAAACACATTATGTAGTTTAGAAACAGAACCTTCTAATCCTATGTAAAACTACTACATCAGATGTCACATCATCACCATGAAACTCTAGCATCAACAAGATGCATCACTACACCACATAAGGGTATCAATTAGGGTTAGGGTATCGGCCACCACACTAAAGTAGTGTATCAGCCACCACACTAAGATATGGTATCAGCCACCACACTTAGGTAGGATATCAATCATCACACTAAGATATGGTATCGGTTAACCCTAGATATCGGGCAACCAACCTAGGTAGGATATCAGCCTACCAACTCAAGGATGAATATCATTTCATCACAAAAGATGTCAGTTCATCATCACCTTGTATCGGGCACAACACCTGAATGAGAGTGTGTCAGCCAAGACACAACAAGGTTATCGAACAAGAGGTACATGAAGAAGGTGTATCAGTGATACCATCCCTACTAGGTATTGGCCTCACCACTTCAACTAGGGTATTGGCCTCACCATCCCTTAGGGTATCAACCTATCCATTCAACTAGGGTATCAACCTCACCATCCCTTAGGGTATCAGTCATTAGGGTTGATGTTATCGGTTGAAACACAAGGTAGGTGTTCCTCACCTCTAAACAAGGTGTGTAGGGCTAAGGTGTATCAGTTTGCAAGGCATGCCAGATTACACATGTGTATCAGATTAGGGTTTACATGTCAGCTTCCACACTCAGCTAGAAGCATGGAGACTCAACACTGTATCTCACCCAAGGCATCACGAGATCATAACAAGACACATCATAGGAAGCATATCGGTCCAGACAAGGCATGTCAGGTTGCAGGAATATCGATTCGCAAAGGGTAACTCATATCGATTTAGTCATCTCCTACCTCAAGATGACGACACTACCAAGGAAAAGAAAGGAACATTTCATGGAAGCAACTTAACATAGTTCTAACCTCAAAACCAAACACAAGGCTACCAAGAAAATCTACTAGCATGCAAGAAAAACAAGCTAAGAACAACTAGCAAGATAACAAGTAGAAGAGTGATAACAAGAAAGTAGGGTTAGAGTTATATAACCCGCCTCAAGAACAACCACCAAGCTTTAAGCTCCAAGCTTCCCAAGCTCAAGGTAGAAGAAGGTCCTCCTAGATCGATCTCCACCACATCCCCAAGAAGGAAGATAGGACCATGGTCAAGAAAGCAAAAGAGAGAAAAGAAGGTGCCAAGGTCCATGGCCAAGAAGAAGAAAGAAGAAGAGAAGGAAAGCTAGAAAACCATGGCTTACCAAGGAAGAAGATGAAAGAAAGCACCACATGCTTCTAGCTTGCCCACCAAGATCCAAGGGAGAGGGTTATTCAAGCTCAAGGTTGGCCACCAAGGAGAGAAAGCAAGGATTGCTAAAAGGGTTCACTTACATGAGAAGGAAGAGGTATATATAAATGGCCGATGAGAGAGAGAGCAAGGGAAAGGTGTCACCACCTTAGAACCCTATGAGACACTTGTCCAAGAAGAAGGGACACATGCCACACCATGCAACAAGGTCATAGAACCTAAGTCTTGCCAACTTGGTCACTAAGGATGGTCAAGGTCGACAAAGACATCCAAACCGATAGGGATGAAACCCTAGGTCACAAGCCGATATGGCACTCCTCCTAGAGTCAACACAACCCGATATGGTGATCCTTAAGGTGTCACAAACTGATAGGATGTCCCTCAAGACACCCTCAACCGATACCAAGCCTCCTCAAGGCAACCTCAAACCGATATAAGGTCTCACTAAGGCTCTCAAGGCCGAGACAACGCTCTAAAGAGAAAAGCACACTTCAAACATGTGCCCAAAACATCAACACAGATGTCACCACTCAACCAAGGACAAAGCAAGGCGTCCAACACTTTCTCTCTTCTCTAGATGATTCCAAGAGAGAGAAGAAACACTCTAGAGGTGGCAACTTGCATATCAACCCCTACTCTGGGTAAATTTCAAGTTGTACCAAAACCTCACCACAAAGAAAAAACATCAAGAAAAAAGCTTAAATAAGGAACACCAACCTCCAACATGCCCTAAGTACATCTTAGATGATTAGACCAAGAAGCTAAGCAACTCACTTAAGCATAAAAAACATGGTTAGCCAAAAATGTGGGTCAAGGCCCTTACAAGCCATAAACCCCTAATAGGGATTTCGCCCCCAAAATCCTAAGAGAAAAGAGAAGGGTACTTCCTCCTCATCTCCTCTTCGAGCTCCCACAGAGCTTTCTCAACACCACGATGAAAGAACCTTCACAAGCACAAGGTCCTTCCTCTTCAACTTTTTCACCCTCCAATGAAGGATCAAAACTGGACCTTCCACATAGGTCACATCCTCATCAAGCTCCACCTCCACAGGCTGTAACACTAACTCTATATTCGGATGACACTTCCTCAACATACTGACATGGAACACTGGATGCAACATGTGCAACTCAGGTGGTAACTCCAACTTATAGGCCACCTTCCCGACTCATGCCACAAATGGGTAAGGTCCCATAAACCTGGGAGCCAACTTACCCTTCTTCCCAAACCTCAAAACACCTTTCCAGGGAGAGACTTTTAGATATACTTTGTCTCCCACTTGGAACTCCAAGGGTCTGTGATGACTGTTTGCACATGACTTCTGTCTATCCTGTACTACTTTCAACTATTACTGTATCACTTTGATCTTCTCCGTCATCTGCTGTACAAGCTCAAGATCTAGAAGCTGCTACACCCCTATCTCATACCAACACAACGAAGACCTATAACATCTCCCATACAACACCTCATATGGTGCCATGTCAATACTTTTCTGACATATGTTATTGTAGGCGAACTCTATAAAATTGAGGTGTATATCCCAACTTCCTGAGAACTGAAGAACACATGCTCTCAACATATTCTCCAACATATGAATGGTCCTTTCAGATTGACCATCTGTCTGTGGGTGGAAAGTAGTGTTGAACTTCAACTGCGTACCCAAAGTTGTATGCAATCATTCCCAAAAGTGACTTGTAAATTGAGGACCTCTGTCAGACATAGTAGTAGTTGGGATACCATGCAAATGAACTATCTCATCAACATAGACTTGAGCAAGCTTCTCTGCTATGAGCATTGTCTTCATGAGGGGGAAATGCACTAACTTGGTTAATCTGTCAATGATCACCCAAATGGTATCATAACCTTTGGTTGTCCTAGACAGACCAACCACAAAGTCCATGGTCACATGATCCCATTTCCACTGAGGTATAGGTAATGGTTGCAACGTCCCTGCAGGCTTCTGATGCTCAGCTTTGACCTGCTGACACACAACACATCTAGCAACAAACTCATCTACATCTCTCTTCAATCCTGGCCACCATTACATATCCATCCAACTGTGGTACATTTGGGTACTACCTGGGTGCATAGCATATATATATGTATGAGCCTCTTCCAACACCATCTTCCTCAGGCCATTGACATCAGGAACCACTATCATGTGGTGATAACACACTATCCTGTCTTCCATCTCGTGAAAACCATCACACCGCTCACTGCCGAACTCTACTCTAATCTCCTGTATCCCAATATTTGTTTGTTGAGCTTCCTTGATCTACTGTATCAGTGTAGGCTTCACTTGTAGTTGTGCCAACAAACCAACTAACAAAGAGACTTCCAACTTGACATTCATCTGACGCAAAGAGACCAACATGTCTTTCTTGTGACACATAAAAGAACTTGATCGTCTTTATCCACAGATGAAGATTTCCTACTCAAGGCATCTATCATGCCATTCATCTTTCCCGGGTGATAATCAATCATGCAATCATAATATTTAATCAACTCCATCCAATGGCGTTGCCTCATATTCAACTCTTGTTATGAAAGGGTATACTTCAAGTTCTTGTGATTTGTGAAGATCTGACACTTCTCCCCATACAAGTAGTACCTCCAAATCTTCCAAGTATGTACTACTGTAGCTAACTCCAGGTCATGGGTTGGATAATTCTCCTCATGTATCTTAAGCTGCCGAGAAGCAAAAGAAACCCCTTGCTTGTACTACATCAACACACACCCCAAACCATGCCAGGATGCATCACAAAAGATGATGTAACTTTTTCCTTGATCAGACAAAACCAGAACTAGTGCACTTGTCATCTTCTCCTTCAACATTTGAAAAGCTCGTTGACATCTATCATCCCAAATGAATGAAATATCCTTCCTTGTCAACTTAGTTAGGGGTAGGGTGATAGCACTAAAGTTATTAATGAACCTTTGGTAGTAGCCTACCAAACCTAAGAAACTGGACACTTCTATCAGCATCTTCATCTACTCCCATTCTATCACAAACTCTACCTTCTTAGGGTCCACTCATACTCCTTCTACAGAAATAACGTACCCCAAGAAAGATACCTCCCTCAACCAAAAATCACACTTGCTGAACTTAGCATAGAGCTGGTACTGTCTCAGCACTGTCAACACCTGACGTAGATGTTGTTCATGTTGCTGACTATCCCGACTATATATCAAGATGTCATCTATGAAGACAACCAAAAACTGATCAAGGAATGGTCAGAACACCCTATTCATCAAATCCATGAACGCTGCTAGTGCATTGGTCAACCCAAACGGCATGACCACAAATTCATAGTGACCATACCTCATTTTAAAAGCTGACTTAGTTATGTCATCCTCCTTGATCCCCGACTGATGATATCCTGACCATAGATCTATCTTCAAGAACATGCTTACACCACATAACTAATCAAACAGATCATCTATCCTTGGCAAAGGATACTTATTATTTATTGTGACCTTATTCAACTGCTTGTTATCTATGCACAACCATATAGACCCATCCTTTTTCTTCACAAACAACACTGGAGAACCCCATGGTGTTGTACTCAACCTGATGAAACCTTTGTCAAGCAATTCTTACAACTGTCTCTTCAACTCTTTCATCTCTGTCAGTGCCATCCTATACGGTGTCTGAGCTATGAGTTATGTACCAGGAACCAGATTGATCTCAAAATCAATCTCACGGGGTGGAGGAACACCTAGAAACTCTTCAGGGAACACGTCCTCAAACTCCCTAACCACTGGCACTTCTTGGATACTAAGACTCCTCACCTCACTATCCACCACGTGTGCCAAAAATGCCTCACAACCTTGTCTCAAAAGCTTCCTTGCCACCATAGATAAAATAAGACACGTCGGGAGAATCTTCCTATCTCTTAGGAAGATCCACATCTCACTACCATCTATAAGCATCGCTTTCTTGGAACTACAATCCATGACCACTCTTTTCTTTTCCAAAGTATCCATTCCAATGATCACATTGAATCCTTGCATGTCAAGTGGTATGAGATCCACTTGAATGATGTGTCCCAAAAAAAAGAGAACATAGGAAGGACACACACCCTGCAACACTGTAGAACTGACCAATGAGTTTTCTAGCAACAAGCTATTCTTCCTACGACTAGGAGGCAAAGAACAACTACTAAGCACTTCCTGTGCAATAAAAGAGTATGTAGCACCCGAGTCAACCAAAATAGATATAAAGCAAGAAGAAGACAAACCAAAATGAAATAACTCCATCTAACCTGTCACCACTCACGGGTTGACCACTGCCTCTGGCTGACTTATGACGTAGAATCTAGCCATTGCATGTTCTCACCCCTGTCCTCTGCTTCCCTGAACAGAAGATCCAACTTGGGATGCTTGACTACATCCTCGTCCTCCTGCACCAATGTTGCTCTACTGTCTCTGTGAAGTATGCTGGCTCTGCCTCAGTTGCTGAGTCACTTCATTATCCTTCACTGGACAAAACTGTCTAGTATGGCCAACTTGTCCACACTTATAACACATTTTTTTCTCATACCAAGGCCTAGGTGGTCCTGTCACTGATGCTAATGCAACACTCTAGGGTCATGAGGGTAGAAAACTACAACCTCTTCCTTTTCTAGGTGACCACTGTGTCGAAGTACTAAACCTCTGTGATGCTAGAGGTGTAGAAAACCTTGACTTCTTGAAGCCACCTGACGAATGCCCTTAAAACTGTGCAGACTACTTCTTGGTACTTGCTTCTCTCTTCTCCTTCAAAGATGTTCTATTCTTTGAACGAACTCCACAAATGCAGCAAAACTCTCTCGATTCTCCAAAGCAGCAGCTTGGATAGACAACTCAACATTCAACCCCTTCTCAAAATGACGAATTCTCGCATCTTCCATCACAACCATGTGAGAATAGAACCTCAAAAACTCCATAAACCATGCCTGATACTCATTGATTGTCATGGACCCCGGTCAAATCCTCTCGTACTGACTGATCTTCTCATCCATATATGTCTGTGGGAAGTACTAACTAACAAACTGTCGTCAAAACTCTTCCCAACCAACCACCACACCAGGTCTCTTTTCCTCCTCTATGGCCCACCAATGGCCAACACTCCCTCTCAAGAGGTACACAACATGCTTCACCTTATCCTCTTTAGGGATACTCAGGATCTTAAAGGCCTTCTCAAGCTCAGTCAGCCATAGATCCGCATCCACCAAGTCAGCTGTTCCAGCGTACTCAACAACCCCAACATGGTGAATCCACTCAAAAGTCTTCCCAGTACCCAAAAATTCAGCATGGGGAATAGGTTCCCTAGGCTGAGGTGCATGCATCCTATCCGCCATATGAGTCATTGTTGCCTTAAATTGCCCAAAAAGTGATTGAAAGGCATGGTTTTCTATCATGGCTGGGTCAAACTGGGGGACTTCAGGATCCCGATCTTCATGTGCCTAGTTCTTTGCACCACCACCTGGTGCAGCAACACTACCCTCGACAACATGTTCTTTGTGTTCTCCAGACATCTTTAAGATTTTCTTCTTCTTCTCCATAAGAAGAAGTGATTATAAGATAGATTGGAGGACACTAGAACAGACACAAACCCTATTTCACCTAAAAAGGTTGTTAACCAATAGGGTGAGACACACAGTCCCAGCGAGAGATATAACTGTTTGCCAACTCTATTATTATCACAAATAAGATAAATTGAACAACTTTATAAATAACTGGAAGGACAACTACTGCTGAATTAGGAAACATCTTAATATTTAAAAAGGAATATGAAGAATATGTATATTTTCTACCAAAAACATTGTCTAAAGATCAAGCAAGGCCTCAACCAATGTTTTTGTATTTGATCCTATACAACGATACTACACGACCAATTGCATATTTATTATGCCCTGAGGATTTGAATCATATGTTCCAAATCCAACCGACCACTATATGTATATAGTCAAAGTCAGTGCCACACAAGGTCTAATGGAAGAGACAAAATACACGAACTCACCACACCTCTTGGTCAGCACAAGAGAAAACACCGCATATACATATCAATCAACTACAACATTGGCATATATCCCAGATCAGGGATTGGCTCACACATGACCATCCACACATATAAACATAACTAGCCCACCTTGGTACAGGTACAATGCTAGAAGAATAGGCTCATGCATGGCCATTCTAACAAAAGGAGTGACTCACACATGGCCATCCATATCACACCGAGTCGGCTCATGCATGGCCATCTCACGCATCATATTTTTAATGATACAAGAAATTACTCGACTTGTACCCTGCATATTCAAAAATATGCATTCCGAGTTAAACTCGTTTCACCATCCAATAATAAAGCTGACACTAGAATGGATCTATGGCACAAGGCAACTACACTATTAGATTTCTGTTGATTAATTAGATCAATTTCAACATCTTTAAGCATCAATCAAGTTACAATGTATAACCTCTAAACAAGATCTACATAAATAGGGTATGATTCATCTCCAGAACATATTGAATCACATCATAACTTTATGCCTGTTATCACTTATATGTCCATCTCAAGGACCAATATCCATCACAAGGACCACATGTCCATCACAAGTACCACATATCCATCACAAGGACCACATGTCCATCACATGATAACCATCATAGCTCATGCCTGGATGTGTACGTCAATCAATATTACCTACATGGTTAGAAACTGATAACAAGAAGGCAAGACATCATCATCTCATAGAATTCATGCCATACATTCACATCATACACTTTACATTATAACAATTAGGGTTTCACTTAACCCGATTTGGGTTTACAAGGTTGGATCATCAACCACCATTAGGTTATCATTTTCCTCAAAATAGAAGCATGTCTCTCATTATTATTATAAAACACATTATGTAGTTTGGAAACATAACCTTCTCATCCTATGTACAACTACTCCATAGGATGTCTCATCATCACCATGAAGCTCTAGCATCAACAAGATGCATCACTACACCACATAAGGGTATCCGTTAGATTTAGGGTGTCAGCCACCACACTAAAGTAGTGTATCGGCCACCACACTAAGATATGGTATCAGTCACCGAACTTAGGTAGGATATCGGTCATCACACTAAGATATGGTATCAGTTAACCCTATATATCGGGCAACCAACCTAGGTAGGGTATCAGCCTACCAACTCAAGGATGAATATCGGTTCATAACAAAAGATATCAATTCATTATCACCTTGTATTGGGCACAACACCTCAATGAGAGTGTGCTGGCCAAGACACAACGAGGATATCGGCTAAGAGGTACATGAAGAAGGTGTATCAGTTATACCATACCTACTAGGTATTGGCCTCACCACTTCAACTAGGGTATAACCCTACCCACTCAACTAGGGTGTCGACCTCACCATCCCTTAGGGTATCGTTCATCAGGGTTGATGGTATCAGTTGAACCATAAGGTAGGTGTTCCTCACCTCTAAACAAGGTGTGTCAGACTAAGGTGTATCGGTTTGCAAGGCATGCCGGATTACACATGTATCAGATTAGGGTTTACATGTCGACTTCTACACTCAACTAGAAGCATGGAGACTCAACACTCTATCCCACCCAAGGAATCATGAGATCATAACAAGCCACATCATAAGAAGCATATCGATCTAGAGAAGGCATGTCAACTTGTAAGCATATATGTTAGCAAAGGGTAACTCATATCGGTTTAGTCATCTCCTACCTCAAGATGATGATACTACGAAGGCAAAGAAAGGAACATTTCAAGGAAGCAACTTGACATGGTTCTTACATAAAAAATGAACACAAGGTTACCAAAAAAAGCTACTAGTATGCAAGCAAAACATGCTAAGAACAACTAGTGAGATAACAAGTAGAAGAGTGATAACAATAAAGTATGGTTAAAGTTATATAACCCGCCTCAAGAACAACCACCAATATTTAAGCTCCAAGCTTCCCAAGCTCAAGGTAGAAGAAGGTCCTCCTAGATCGATCTCCACCACATCCCCAAGAAGGAAGATAGGACCATGGTCAAGAAAGCAAAAGAGAGAAAAGAAGCTGCCAAGGTCCATGGCCGAGAAGAAGAAAGAAGAAGAGAAGGAAAGCTAGAAAACCATGGCTTACCAAGGAAGAAGATGAAAGAAAGCACCACATGCTTCTAGCTCGCCCACCAAGCTCCAAGGGAGAGGGTTATTCAAGATCAAGGTTGGCCACCAAGGAGAGAAAGCAAGGATTGCTAAAAGGGTTCACTTGCATGATAAGGAAGAGGTATATATAAATGGCCGATGAGAGAGAGAGAGAGCAAGGGAAATGTGTCACCACCTTAGAACCCTATAAGACACTTGTCCAAGAAGAAGGGACACATGCCACGCCATGCAACAAGGTGATAGAACCTAAGTCTTGCCAACTTGGTCACTAAGGATGGTCAAGGTCAACACAAACATCCAAACCGATAGGGATGAAACCCTAGGTCACAAGCCGATATGGAACTCCTCCTAGAGTCAACACAACCCGATATGGTGATCCTCAAGGTGTCACAAACTAATAGGATGTCCCTCAAGACACCCTCAACTGATACCAAGCCTCCTCAAGGCAACCTCAATCCGGTACAAGGTCTCACCCAGGCTCTCAAGCCCGAGAAAACACTCCAAAGAGCAAAGCACACTTCAAACATGTGCCCAAAACATCAACAAGGATGTCACCACTCAACCAAGATCAAAGCAAGGCACCCAACACTTTCTCTCTTTTCTAGATGATGCCAAGAGAGAGAAGAAACACTCTAGAGGTGGCAACTTGCATATCAACCCCTACTCTGGGAAAATTGCAAGTTGTACCAAAACCTCACCACATTGATTTGATAATAATAAATGCAATTTCCATCTATATGTTTTAACTATTTTTGAGATAATAGCATAACATGTTAGATGCCTAAAGAATCGTATTACTCAATGACGTATGTCTTTAGGTTAAGGAGCTGAACAATGAGATCATACAGATGTTAAGAGTATACATTCTTGTTTTGTCCCTAGTTAGTTGTTATTGTGGAAATAACCATATACATCAATAACACAAAAGACTAGAGTGTGTGTTGGTTGATGACATAATCTCATTAGTCATGATATATGATATCAAACCAAGCACATAAATACATGTTAGAGAATAGTGTATTAGACAGACCCACCATAAGAGTGATGCATGGAAACCACACTTGGTTAGTCATGATCATCTCTTATAGTATAGGTGGTGACTGTGGTTCTTAGACCTGAAATCACTACACTCATCACATTTGGTTGGGTACACTTTGGCATCATCAAACACAGTCCTAAAACATGGGTTGTTATAACGGTGATGATTGGGTGACTTTGATATACGGGGACTTGACTGTGAGTGATAGATATGGAATTTGTCCCTCCTAAAGGAGTGTGATATTCTGGCCACTTGAACAGTGAGACTGAGAAATGCATGGCCATGCACATGTAAGTCAATATATGATATTGAGCTTACATATATCTCAGACAGTCTACTCTGAGTCAAGAAACATAGATTGAACGTTTGTAGAGGATGACAAGTCCATGCCTCGAGTTCAATCTGAATATCAATGACTAAGGAACTGTACATTCACTATAACACCAATAACAGATTGTAGGTTTAAAGTTGTTATCCATCTTTCCTCTTCACTTGGGTAGCACTGGTGTGTGACTAGGCACCACTCTTTGCTTGTGATGTCATAATTTAGTTATGGACATTCACTGTCAATGTGAAACGGAACCTATATGGTCACACACATATGATTAACCTGGAAGAGGAGTTTATCCATGAATGATGTTTAGATTGATTACTAAAGTGTTTAGGTACTCAATTAAATATTCAATCAATAGACTTGACTCAGAATCATCAAGTTCAAGTGTTGAACCAACTAATTAGAGTGTCAGATTGATTTTGAACTACATTGATTGAGTTCTGTACAACCTGGACCACCAACTGACCGGTTCACTAGGTGAATCAATCGGCTCATGGTTAGTGAGACGACCGATTCACTTTGACCAAATGAGCAGTGTTGGATTTTCTAGGTTTGTGAGAAAAGAATTTCGTTTCATATGTTCAATTTGATTGGGACAAGAATTAATCTTTGCATTAATTAGAAACAAATAAGGAAAGTCAATTGTGGGCAAGTCTGGGAAGTGAAATGACCAGTTCACTGGGTGAACTAATCAGCTCACCTTCCTGAATGACCGATTCAGTTATGAACTGATCGGCTCACCTGCCCAAATGGCCGGTTCATTTATGAAACGATCGATTCGCCTACCGTAGTACAATCAGTTCGTGAAAAAATCTAGACCCTTCTACTCCCACACAGACTGGGAACCCTGACCCTTCCCTCTACTATAAATAGAGGGGTACAAGGGGCTTCTCAAAACACACAACTCAGAACATCTGTTGCTCTAAAAAGTTGTTGTCCTCTCTAGTTTTGGTAACCGAGAGAGCCCAAGAAAGTTATACTCGTCCAGGGAGGAACAACGAGGGAAAGACAACTATAGAAAAGCAACTGATGGTGGGAGAATGTGTCAGTGACTAGTACGCTGATACAAAGGGATGACTCCTTCTAGTCTATCCATCAGGACAACTAGAGTTCCTGATAGTCTGTGTGGACTATCTATAGAGGTGGGAGATTTCTACCGCTCAGGAGGATGACTGTCAACTACAGGCTGGGTCAAGACCAGGAGCTGCACAGACGTCATCGAAGACTAGGTGGTTGAAGGCCGCACTAGTTGTGAGGTATTGCTAATGAGCAAGCCTCAGGACCAGGTATATCTCACTGAACCATCTTTCCTATTACATAGTTTTTGATGCAATCTGCTGGTTATGAGTTTGTGGTTAGATAAAAATTTTGTTTCCGTTGCCTGTTCTATCCCATAAAACCCAATAAGGGTATCAGAGCCATGTCAACATACTATGTTTTAGGATTAATCAATATGATTGTATTTTGGTTTTTCACCATTTATTTATTGCATGCGATGCGAATACATAAACAGGCTAATGTGCATATCCGATTAAACACCACAAATCCCTATTTACATATATGATATGGTATATATATGCAATCGATACACACCACCCTAAAACAGTTTTGATGGTGGATGTGTAGCATGGTTATGGTCTATAATCCCCTATGTGTGTGCTTGGTTGGTTGTGGTTGTTTGCATATCGATCTGCATACCGAGTCCTTTCTTCTATTCTAGATGTAACTCGAGATAACTCAAGCCTTCTCTTCTACCTTTACTCCCCCCAAATGTAACTTGGGGTTCCCAAAGAAATATGTAAAAGTAGGATAGTTTTATTTCCTATTATGTTGAAGAACTGTAGGCACCCAGATGAGCATTTAAAGGACCAAGATGACCAGATGATGGTGTGAGATAAGTGACTAGTGGCCTAACGAGGAGCATCATGACCTGACGAACTGACTGTTTGGAGGAGCCAGAGGATCAGTTGGTGACAACCAACCGACCGGCCAGGATGCGAGCTGATTAGTCATAGGATGAGATGATCAACCTAGAATGGCCCACACATAGATATTCATCAACAACAGGTTGCTGCATGTGATGTAAACCTAGATGACTGTAATTCCTAGTGTCTTAAGGAATTACAAATAGGATGGCCATAATAATTTCTTTATCATTTTGCATGTTTTCTTGTGGGATATAGCATGTATATGATATGTACTACATATGTGGTGATTGGATATGTATATGTATATAAATACCAAACCCCTCAATGTAAATATTAAGTTTAAGATGCCTTCCAAAAGAAGCACACATGAAAAACTTAATCGACTAAGTGTGGGTAGGGATGTAAACGGTGCGGGTATGACCATACCCAGAACCATACCCAGAACCATACCCATTTAATTTTGCAGGTACGGGTACATGTCCAGACCTGCATTACTTCAAAATCAGACCCGCACCGTACCCCGACCCGCATCTAATGCGTGTATACGGTGCAGGTCTAACGGGTATATGGTTCTGCACTCATTTCACTGTTAGACATTGCATTATATGTAAAGCTATTACTACTCATTCCTCATCAGTTGTATCTGAATTGTTATTTAAATTCTTATGGGGAGACACATAGAAGACTATTGACATTGTTCATTATATGATTTCCATCATAAATGAATCTAGCCCAATGTTCATCAATAAAATGATATTTTGTTTACTGCAAAACTAGTTGCCATCTTATTTGGACACAAGTCCACAATTGTTCAAACAGAAGAACCATAATATTGGGACAAAGAACCATAGTACAGATCACTAGTAGCTATGAAAAGTTTGAAATATTTCAATATTATACGCTTTCTACATGAATGGTTTACAAGTTTCTAAAATAAGTAAAACCGAATGAACCTTTTACCACTCCACTGCATTTGCACGATCCAGATTGAAATTGATCAGGCAATCCCGTATGTGATGAGCTTCAAATCGATAAGAAAATAAAAGTAAAAAACCTAAACTGGGAGAAGGTAACGGATATGTAGGAATCTAGAAATGAAATAGAATAAAATAGTATGAGGAGGAGGATGTAAGGGACCTTTATGATAGCAATATGTCGGAATGCTGGCTAGAGTTGTGGGAGGAAGGAAAGTTCTGGGACACCACCGCAGAAGTTGTGGGAGGAAGTAAAACTAGGATGCAACCGATGATGAGATCTGACATTCACAATTAAGAAGTCAGTAAGTTGGTTCGGCTACCGCCATAAACAAGATATGAACTTGTTGATTAGGCATCCAACAGGATTGGGTTGCCTAGAAGCCAATGTTGCTGGGATTGGGGAGTGGGTAGGATTCAACGCCTTGACAATGCTTTGGTTGGGGCATCTTGGTCCGGTAGTGCCTGGAGGCGGCATCGGTCCCTGGAGTCACCAGGGCTTGGAGTCAAATGAATTGAAGTTGGTTGGCATGATGGACCTATTGGTGTCGATTAACAGCCGGTGCTAGGCGTTGAGGTGGTTGGCCGCAATGATGGTCACCTGGACACAAAGACAACAGCTGGGCGGGGAGTCGGAGATGGGTTTCTTGGAGTTGGGAGTCACAGCACAGCAGTCACGCACTAGAGAGATGAGTTGTGACTCGTTCGTGAAATGTTTCAGGCTTAGGTTTAGGTCATGATATGGTTACTAGCCATTAGATTAGAACAAGGATTTCAATCCATTGGATTCAAAAGGGTATATCTATTCAGAATATATGTGTATATATAGGAATTACTATTTATGAATATAGTAATGCGGGTATACGGGTCTAACCGGTACAGGTATAGATGTACCCATTAGTGGAACCGTATAAATACAGGTCCATGGGTATGCGGGTCTACGAGTCCGCGGGTACAAAAAATTGGACCCATGATGGGTTTTAAAGGGTATAGAATTGCGGGTATGCGGGTATACTCGGACCCATTTACAGCCCTAAGTGTGGGCACACCCTAGCGTGGTGCACCGTCTATCTCGTGGAAGTGTGATGGTGAATATGTGGGTCTTCCCTAATAGGGTGCATATTTATTATGTTGGCATTTGGGTTGGACTTAACTAGGTGACCTTGATCGAATCAAGCACCTTGAAGCATGGATATGTACATGACAAAGAGTTGTGCATGACATCCATCCAATAATTGCATAAGATGCAATTGGTAAATGTTACCCACCTTAATAATTGATTATGCACGCTGGTGTTGGCTGGGTAATAACTCAATTGTTTTGGATCTTGCCTCACTAGAAGGTTGTACACTACAATATTCTGAATTGATGGTGATGGCTATCAATTTTATCAAAATAGTGGGAGCGATAATTAATTAAAGACCTAATTAATATCGTCAACTTTATCACATCAAACAAATAAAAAATGTTTTGAAATGTGGTAAAATTCTTTTGTAGAATCTAAATGACAAACAAAAATACATTATTATTGCGATCAGTTCATAAATGGGATAAACTTTAAATCTAGTTTGGGACCTTTGAGAAGTGTTCTCAATAGTGAGTGTAAACTCTGAAATCCTTGAAAGACCAGAGCCAATAGAATCTCTCCAAATGCACCTAAGGCTAAAATTGGATGCTTACTTGAAGTATGCCAATGATGCCTAAGACATCAAGAACCTTATGCTGAGCTATTAGAACTATGAGTTTCATAAGTAGCTTGAATCATGGACATTCTTGAGATGGTTATACATCGTAAGAATCATGTAAAGAGTGAAAGGTATAATGTCTTCAAAGTAATATTTGAGAATAATCAGACAGATGGAGATCAAGTATAATCTCATATGCTCAATATGATTGTGCATATAGATCAACTGTGATTTCTTATAGGTCAAGAGTTGACCAAACATATGATTCTAAAAATTATTGTGTGAATCAAATAGCCAGTTTATCAAATGTTGAGAAACTTGGCCAAACCATTGTATGAAGTGCTTGGCATGTTGATACCAAAGCATAAATGAAGAAAGGACAAAACTTGTGATAATGATCAGCAAACTGAAGTCCATAGACTAAAGCAAGGTCAAGAAATGTTCTGAAGACAAGCTTAGGTCCAAGTCTTCATCACTCAAGGAAAGGAAATAACCTCTTTATAGAGGATCTCAGGAAGATGAAAGAGAGATAGAGATCTCTACTTTAGGACCTAAGAAGAAGTAAGCTGGAAACTATGCAGAGCAATAATTGCCACCATTATAGTTACAATATGACATTCATGGGTATATAATAGAATTAGTGAATTGCTATTATACATCTGCCATCAATGAAATCATCATACATCTTGTATGGATAAGGAGTGTAATGAACTGATGTTTAATTTTAAAGAAATGATCTTTGATGGCAATGCCTATGTCTCATCAACTATACTTGATAGTTAAAGAGACAAATGTGTGTGACACATATAATGAATGACATGATAACTCAAAATTGAATGCCTATAGCATAGTCATCTGTAGTGCATATATAAGAATTGCATTTCTAAAAATCTATATGATGGTTATCTAGACTCATTTTGGTTATTGAACCAATAGAGACATGCAAATTTCATTCATTGTGCAATATGAAAAAGGTTCTTCATTAGATGTAGTGGGAGAATGATTATTCTATTAAGGATTATACATATTGATGTATATAGACCTTTTAGTATAAATGCTAAAAAGCAATCAATAGTACTTCAATATATATTTACTGATGACCTCAATAGATATGGTAGTTTGCATTTAATAAATACAAACATGAATCTCTTGAAGTGTTCAAGCAGATCATAAATGAAGTACATAACAAACTTGGTATAAGTATTAAATTTCGATATGATCGATATGGAAATACTTTGAAATAAGAGTTTGAGAACATTCTGTAAGATCATGATAATGTATCATGATGGACTCCACCTGAAACACAATGATAGTGTATCATGTGAAGTGTATTAGAAAGAAGGAATCACACCTTGATAAGTTAGACTGTGAATGCCAACCAAACTTCAAATTTCCTTTTCGGCACATGCTTAACACTAAAATAATGTACCATTAGTTCAAAAGACACCATATGAGATATGGAATGGGAAGTGTCCCAATATGTCTTTATAAAGATTAGGATTGAAAGCCTAAATAAGAAAATTGTTTCTTAAAAGGTTTTGTCTACAAATCAAGTAAATATTATTTTGTTGAACACTACTTTGATATCCAAATTCAACAACAAAGGTGTTTTGGATGGCTGCATTCCTAGAGGAGAACCTAGTTCTAAAGGAATCAGTGGGAGAGAAAAGTAGAACTCAAAATGTTTGAGACAAACAAAAAACATTGAACTTAAAGAGGTACAATGGGATTAAAGAGAATCCCAAGATGTTGTGGAATCTCAAAGTTCCTTAAGTAACACACAGAACTCATGGTTCTGGTAGAACACACCTAGAGCTTGATTGATATATGATATCTTATAGATAAGAAGGTGGTGAGTTGATCATATGACGAATCAATAGTCTACCTAGAAGCTAATGAGAGCCAGAAAATAAGATATGGCTTGAAGCCATGAATTCCAAGATGGACTCCATGTACATCAATAAAGTATGACCTTGGTTGATCCACCTAAAGGGGTAAAACCCATAGGGTACTTTTGGGTCTTCCAGAAAAAGACTGACATGGCGGGTAATTTGGTTGCAAAGAGTTTCTAACAAGTTCAAGGTGTTGAACATGATGAAATCTTTCCAGCAGTTACCAAGGATAAATCCATCAAGATAATGCTTGCTATTGTAGCTTAATGGAAATAAAGTCCATGAAGTTGCATAGATCAATCTTTGGATTGAAGCAGACACTTCAGAAATGAGATCTTCTATTTGACAAGATAGTCAAAGAGTTTGACTTGAGTCAAAATAAAGAAGTAATGTGTGATTACAAGAATTTAGTGGGAGCATATGTATATTCCACATATTGATGGGGAATAACATTCTTATAATGCAAATATTAAAACCTGGCAACAAAGTGCATTCTAAATTTTTTAAAGAAGCATCCTATGTGATAGGAATCAAGATCTATAGAGACAGATCAAGAGGGCTTCTTGACCTAAGAAAGAGAACATACATCAACAAGATTCTGAAAGGGTTAAGCATGATGAGAGAAAAGCTATCCATGTTCCATGGAGTTAGTACTCAAGAGCCAAGTGTCCCAATTCTTATGAAGAATAAGGAATACATGGATAGATGTCATATGCATTTGCAATTGGATCTATCACTTATGAACTCATCTCATTATCTTGTATGTATTGGACATGACAAGAAAATATGAACTAATTATCTTGTATGTATTGGAAATGACAAGAATATGTGAACTCATCATCATGTATGTATTAGACATGACAAGAAGATATGTAATCCAGTTATTTCATATGTATTAGACATGATGAATGGATATCTGTCAAGCTCCAGTAGGAGTTACTGAAATACCATGAAGGACATCTTTATGCACTTGTGAAGTACTAAAAGAATTAGTTCTTTAGTTATGGTAATAAGGAAGAGTTGGGTGTAAAGAGTTACACTGATGCAAGCTTCCGAAATGACAAAATTGTGTTTGACCTTAGAATAAGAATTGTTGGCTGGAAATGTTCCAAACATAAGACAATTGATTAATTGTACAATAAGAAGCCAAGTACCTTAGTGTTGCGAACACTGTAAAGGATACTATATGGATCTAGAAGTTCATTTGGATGAACTTATGGGAGGTTTCGACCATTGTTGACTCAATAGTAATATTGTGACAAAAATGGAGATACTAGTTAGGCAAAGGAATTTCAGATAGCATACTACAACACTTCCATCTCATACGAGCTGTCGTACAGTGAGGGGATGTGAAACATGCAATATACCGACTTGAAGCAAATGTTGCTTACCCGCTATAAAAGCACTTGTACAGCAGAAACATGATGGACATGTTAAGATCACTTGGAATATGATTCGTAGGTGATTGGCTCTAAGTGCAAGTGGGAGTCTGTTGGTATAGTATTCCCAGAGAGCCAATCATATGATGATTGCAATGAGTCATGTGATACTTGATTTGATAATAATAAAGGCAATTTCTCTCTATATGTTTTAACTATTTTTGAGATAATAGTATAACATGTTAGATTCCTAAAGAATCATATTACTCAATAACGTATGTCTTTAGGTTAAGGACCTGAACAATGAGATCATATAGATGTTAAGAGTATACATTCTTGTTTTGTCCCTAGTCAGTTGTTATTGTGGAAATAACCATAGACATCAATAACACAAAACACTAGAGTGTGTGTTGGTTGATGATAGAATCTCATCAGTCATGATATATGATATCAAACCAAGCACATAGATACATGTTAGAGAATAGTGTATTTGACCGACCCACCGTAAGAGTGATGCATGGAAACCACACTTGGTTAGTCGGGATCATCTCTTATAGTATTGGTGGTGACCGTGGTTCTTAGACTTGAAATCACTACACTCATCACATGTGGTTGGGTACACTTTGACATCATCAAACGTAGTCTTGAAACATGGGTTGATATAATAGTGATGATTGGGTGACTTTGACACATGGAGAATTGACTGTGAGTGATAGATATGGAATTTGTCCCTCCTAAAGAAGTGTGATATCCTGGACACTTGAGGAGTGAGACTAAGAAATACATGGCCATGCACATGTAAGTCAATATATGATATTGAGCTTACATATATCTCAGACAGTCTACTCTGAGTCAAGAAACATAGATTGAACATTTGTAGAGGATGACAAGTCCATGCCTCGAGTTCAATCTGGATATTAATGACAAAGGAACTATACATTCACTATAACACCAATAACAAATTGTAGGTTGAAAGTTGTTCTCCAACTTCCCTCTTCACTTGGGTAGCACTGATGTGTGACTAGGCACCACTCTTTGCTTGTAATGTCATAAGTTAGTTATGGACATTCACTGCCAACGTGAAATGGAACCTATAGGGTCACACACATAGGATTAACCTGGAAGAGGAGTTTATCTATGAATGATGTTTAGATTGATTACTAAAGTATTTAGGTACTCAATTAAACATTCAATCAAAATACTTGACTCAGAATCATCAACTTCAAGTGTTGAACCAACTGATTAGAGTGTCATATTGATTGAGAACTACATTGAATGAGTTCTACACAACCTGAACCACCAACCAACCAGTTCATTGGGTGAACCGATGGACTCATCGTTAGTGAGACGACTGGTTCACTCTAGTGAACTAATCGGTTCACTTGGACCAAACAAGCAGTGTTGGATTTTCTCTAATTGTGAGAAAAGAATTTCATTTCACTTGTTCAATTATATTGGGACAAGAATTAATCTTTTCATTAATTAGAAATGAATAAGGAAAGTCAATTGTGGGTAAGATTGGGAAGTGAAATGACCAGTTCACTGGGTGAACCGATCGTCTCTCCTGCCCAAACAACCGGTTCACTTATGAACTGATTGGCTCACCTGCCCAAATGATCGGTGGTGGGAGAGTGTGTTGGTGACTAGTACACTAACAGAAGGGGATGACTCCTTCTAGTCTGTCCATCAGGAAGACTAGAGTTCTCGGTAGTCTGTGTGGACTATCTATAGAGGTGGGAGGTTTCTGCCGCTCAGGAGGATGACTGTCAACTGCAGTCCGGGTCAAGACCAGGAGCTGCACAGATGTCGTCGAAGACTAGGTGGTTGAAGTTTGTACTAGTTGCAAGGTATTGTTGCTGAGAAAGGCTCAAGACTATGTATATCTCGCTAAACCAACTTTCCTATTGCATAGTTTTTGACGTGATCTACTGGTTATGGGTTTGTGGTTAGATAATTTTTTTTGTTTCCGCTACCTATTCTATCCCACAAAACCCAACAACAACAAGCTTAAACAAGGAACACCAACCCCCAACATGCCCTAATTACATCTTAGATGATTAGAGCAAGGAGCTAAGTAACTCACTTAAGCATAATAAACAGGGTTAGCCCAAAATGTGGGTCAGGGTCCTTACATATTGAGACTAACCCCTCTATTACCAAAGATATTGTTCCAAATGATGATGTTGTAGGTGAGGTAATTCCTATTCTAAAAGAACTAAACATCACCCAAAAGGGAAAAGAGGTGGTTACCCAAGAAGAAGAGAAATATGAAGAGAAGAAGGATCCAACTCCCCGATTTGCAAAGAATCATCCAAAAGAGCTGATTTTTGGTGATCTATTTGAAAGAGAGAAGACACGAGCTGCATTCAACAAAGAATAAACCAACAATGCCTTCATCTCACAACTTGAGCCAAAGAACATCAAAGAAGCTCTTAGCGATGATGAATGGATCCTAGCTATGCAAGAAGAGTTGGAGAAATTAAAAAAGAACAAAGTATAGACCCTAGTTCCAAGACCAAGTGATAAAAGATCATTGACACCAAGTGGGTCTACCTCAACAAGCTATATGAAAGCGACAAAGTGGTAAGGAACAAAGCAAGTTTAGTGGTTCAAGGATACAATTAACAAGAAGGTATATATTTTGATGAAACATATGCACTTGTTGCTAGATATGAGTCCATTCATATGTTGCTTGCTTTTGCTAGTTATAAAAACTTTCTTCTTTATCAAATGGATGTTAAAAGTGCATTTTTGAATGGTACAATTGAGGAGGAAGCATATGTTGCACAACCCTCAGGCTTTGAACATGATAGTTTACCTAACCATGTTTATTTGTTGCAAAAACTCTCTATGGACTCAAACAAGCACCTCGAGCTTGGTATGAGAAATTAAAGAACTTTGTGTTAGATCATGGGTATATCATGGGCAAAGTAGGTTCTACCTTATTTCTAAAGCACACTTCTAACAATTTTCTTATCATTCAAGTATATGTTGATGATATCATTTTTGGCAGAGCTAACCTTGATCTTTGCAAAGAATTTAGTGATCTTATGCATAGTGAATTTGAGATGAGTATGATGGGTGAGCTCATATTCTTCCTTGACTTTCAAATCAAGCAAACTAAAGATGAGAACTTCATCAACCAAGGCAAGTACACAAGTGAGCTACTTAGGCGCTTTGGGATGGAGAACACCAAGATGATAGACGCACCCATGTCAAACACCACCAAACTTGATAAGGATGAAGAAGGTGAGAAGGTAGATGAGAAGCTCTATAGAGGTATGATTGGAAGTTTACTTTACTTAACTACCTCTAGACCTGATATAATGTTTAGTGTTGGCTTGTATGCTCGCTTTCAATCAAATCCTAAGAAATCACATCTTATAGATGTTAAGAGGATTTTAAGGTACTTAGCCGAAACCCAAAATTTTGGACTATGGTATCCCAAGTCATGGGACGTTACTCTTACTGCTTATAGTGATGTAGATTACGTAGGGTGATTGATTGATAGAAAGTGCACAAGTGGCACTTGCTTTCTCCTAGGACCATGCTTGGTGTCTTAGTTCTCCAATAAACAGAGCACAATGGCATTATCAACCACCAAAGCTGAATACATAGCAGTTGTGAGTTATTGCGCCCTAGTCCTATGGATGAATCAAATGTTCCAAGACTTCAACATTCATTCGATGCTTCTCCTATCTATTGTAATAATACTAGTGTAATTATCTTGTCACATAATCCTATCTTGCATAGTAGAGCTAAGCATATAGAGGTTCACCATCATTTTCTTCATGATTACATTGCCAAAAAGGATATCTATGTCATGCATGTGGACACGGAAAATTAATTGGCAGATATTTTCACTAAACCTCTAGCTTAAGAGTAATTTAACTTTATTATATCTAAACTGCTCATAACTTTTTTGAATAAATTTGATATGCCTTCTAACTAGTTTTCATGTATCCTATATGCTCTGCCTATGTTGTGATCACCATTACTTGCTAATATGCTAAAACTAATTTTCATGTTCTTTTTGCCTTGTTTTTTGCTTATTTTTGGCTATTTTTTTGCAAACACTTGTTTTATCACAAAATAGTACCAAATGATGAGTGATATGTGCCTAAGTATGTTTAAAATGCATAATGTACTTGAAAAAATAAATTTAATTAGCACTCTAATGGCTAGAAATTAGAATTTCTAATTTTTTAAAGAGCCTATCAGTTGAGTTTCTGAGTCATAGAACTCGACCGATGGTCGGGCTTGAGCAAATTTAAGATAGGTTCGACTGACTTTTATCCCTCTCAACTAGAGAAAAATCGACTGATCATAGCTCTAGCTCCCTCAAGCTCTCAACCCTAGCCCCAACCTTCCTCTCCCTAGCCCTAATTCAAACTAGATTGGCTTTACTTGACCTCTTTCCTACCAACTCTAGGTGTGCAGATAGGTTTTGATGGTGTTTCTCTAGCCTTTTCTCTCTCCATCCTCTCCATTTTGTCTCCATGGCCTCCAATAGAAAAAAGAGGGCCGCATGAGCTAATGCACCATCATCTTCTTCCAACTATTGCTTGATTCCCTTTGATGACACTTTCTTTGTCTCAAATGAGGCTTTCAATATTTACAAGGATCTCCTTCCTTGAAACCCCTTTCCATTTCATGCCCTTTTTGAGCCACGCCCATGGAGACAAGAGGTTATAGATCAAGTAGCAGAGTTGTTGTACGACCACCATCTCTTAGCTTTGGGTGTTGAACAAGCGTGCTATAAAAATTCCATCACAAGCACCAAAGACGTTCACAAATTCTATACAAATTTGCATTGGAATTACGAAACCCTCATACTCCCACCTAATACTCAAATAGTCCTCACCTCTATGATAGATGGGAAGAAATTCCAAGTCTCTGATATTACAATGAACATCTTCTTTTCGGGTACCAAAGTGACTGACACCTAGCATAAGGACTACCCCAAGTATTTTGACCTAGATGAGCCTGAGGCCTTCTACAAGAAATATGCTCTTACTCTCCCTGATATTCATAAGTTCTTAAAGAAGCCTCAATTCCCATATAGGAAGAAGTGAACCCTTCCCTCCTTTGCCTTAGACCTCAAGAGATGCATACTTGCCTTATTTGTTAACTACAATATTCATCCAAAGAAAAATCAGATTGAAATTGCAGAAAACATTGCGGTCATGATGTACTGTCTCTTGAAGATCATAGGAGTCAAGTGGGTGAGATAAATTCTCCACCATATGACCTGTCTTGACTCAGATAAGAGCACCCGTGTCACCCACCCACCCTGCCCATCCGTGATATATGGTCTTTTCCAGCTTGCCACTGGCAAACCTCTCTTCCATGTCCTGTACTACAAACCTGCCCAAAAAGGATTTTGCATTAGTGAGACCACACTTTAGAAGTCTATTCCTATCATATCCTCTACCACACCTAGTGCCTCTACCTCTACCTCTACCCGAGAACCTCCACCACCTCAGCCTACCCGACCTTCCTGTGCCTCGTTCTATGTATCGAATGAATCCCTTATGGGCTACATGATGCATCAATAGGCGTACAACCTTTAGCTTTAGGAGCACCTGCATCAAGACCTTTGTGATATCATGTCCAACATGAACCTATCATGTGCACACCCTTACCTTGATTACCAGCCCTACCTAGGAGGTGAATATGCATCCTTTACATATGATCTCTTTTACCCTGCCCCTCCACCCACTGCTTCCGCTGCTACACTGTGATAGAGTGAGTTTTTCATATTATTTCTTCTCTCTTAAAATTTATTTCTCAACATTTTGACCAAAATGTCCTCAAATATCACCCTCACTAAATTGAATAGAAAGGAGACACAAAATTTAAATAATGCAAACCCTAGTATTATATGATGGTGAATTATATGTATTAATGTATTTAGTCAATAACCTTGTTTAACCTTCGAATTTGAACCCCAAATTTATACCATAGCTACTTGATAATGTCATGAAGCCCTCCTTAAAATTTCAATTCAATTAGATTAACCAATTAGGAGATACGGGCAATTGAATTTTATGTATATTACATTTACATTGGATCCTATGACCTAAGTTTCGTATTAATTGATCAAATTTTTGATGTCACATAGCTAGCTAATTATCGGCCCCAATCTGAGCCATCAGATGAGGCGAGTTGTAGATCAAGGAAGATCCAATGACTCTGACTTCGTCTCCTACCTCCCACAAAGGGTGGGGAGATAAGAGGAGGCCCGAGCTCTAGCCAGCCGCCACCTCACTCCAATTCTCGAAACTTCTCCCGACTACATGACTTCGTCTGCCCAAAATGAATCCAACTACCCTAATCTCGACCCCCTCAGTCTCATAACAGGGAGAACAAACTCCCCCTTCTAAGCTCCTCTCCTGGCGGCGGTGACAAATTTTAGGGCTTCGTTGCCCTCACCCTCAAATGCCTATATAAGGCATCCAATAGCTCCGCCACCCATCCTTTTCTCATTCCCCACCAGCAATCGTGAGCCAAGATACCCAAACTACCTCCCCATCCAGTCATCTTCAACCTCCAGACACCCTCACCAACCAACCTCCACGGTGATTCTCGCACTAATCTGACCTCTCCAACACCTTTGCCAAGCCTCTTTGGTGCTTCCCATCAGAGTACTGAGGTCCCAAACTACTTCCTCTTACAAACCACCACCTCCTTCGGTGACCTTCCTTCTGGGACCCGACGACACACCAAGGGACAGGGAGTCGCGACACATAGGTTGACTACCTGACTTCGGGACAAGCACGCGAAGACGTTGGCATCACCATCCACACTTTAGTGCCTCCAAGGGGTGAGAGGAGCCTCGCCGGAGTGCCTACCTTGTTGCTCATGCAAGCAGCAATAGAGGAAGGGGAGGTGCCATCGTGGAATCACGTGGACCAATCACCACTCACCACATCAGCTTTTGAAAGTATGGGCCAAGACACCAACTCAGCAATCTGCTTGCCATATCATGATTCATTGGATCAACCTGAGCCGTAGATCTAGTCGAATCTGACCGTTGATCAAGGTAATTTTCTTTTCCTTATTTACCTTAATCAATATAAAAATGATTATCTTAGACAAATCCTAGAAAATGCTAGGAATGTCGGATTATAGACCTATATACCATTTTCATCAAAAAATGCGATCTATCCAAATAAAATGCAATCATGACCTAGATCCGAGTCCTTTTCAAAATATCCTATAGACCTAATGATCTTTTTATCATTGTCATTTTGTGTAAAAATAGTTATCCATGATTAATATCTAACTTGTGGACATCTAAACCTCTAATTGAGTCCCTAACTCATATGGCTCGAAACCCTAATCAAATAGGGATAGTTGACTCAATAATGATGGAAAGCCTAAATTCTAGTTTTCTCTCTCCACATATGTATACCTCATGCATCTATATGTAAAACCCTAAATATTTAATGAGACTATATGATCATGACTGACCTTGAAACTTGGATCCAACTCTGATCCCTTAGACCATGTGAATCCTAAAGGGAAACTCTTGATGATCTAATAAATCATAATAGAAACCCTAATCGTGGACTTTTCCTTTTGGATGATAAGAGGTATCATTAAAAGGTATGAGACCTTTGTATTAAAATCTGATCTTGTGACTCCAAAAAAAAGATGAAAGTCATGAATAATCCTTGATCTAATCATGAGAAGATAAAAGTACTCATATATAAAAGAATAAACCTTAATCATGGGTCATATGGACCAATAGTAACAAGTATACCCTTGAATTTTCCTTTCAGGGTGATCTAGTTATTGTTCTTCTAGACTTTTGGAATCCAGATCTAATCAAAATAGGCATGTGGTCTTTATTAAGTATAATACTAGTTTTCTTGGTTGCTTATGATATGGTGCACCTTGTGTGAAACTACTTGCTTATACCTTGTTGGTTGAACTACTATACTATACACTTTTCCAAAACTTAATGAAACATAAAAGGACATTGTGATGAGTTGTAGCTACTAGTGCACATGGTCCACTATGGATGTATGATGAATTTCCCATGTTAGATGTATGAAGAAATAAGTTTTCCCATACTAGATGTATGAGAAGTTCTTATAAAATTGTAGTACAACTGCATCTAATGAAATGTATAAAAGAGGTGTTTACCTGAATTTCTGCCTTAAGAAATGGTTTTCTTTTCTTTCTTCTTTCTTCAAGTATTTCCATATATGCAACCATACTATTGTATCTTTTACCACGTACCAACTTTTGTTGATGATTTTATTTCTTTTATTTTCTAGGTACAAGGAACAAAAGCATCTCAAAGTACCTAAAGCCATCAAATAAATGGACATGGAGGATAGACTAGCTAGATTTCCTTTCTTAACTTATTTTAGTTAGATAGATGCTTTCTCCTAGATGATGTATAGGATGTTCTAAATCCTATGTATTTTCTTTTATAGAACTATAAATCTCTTCTATTCCATAATAGTATATGTAATGACTTTGTTATTGTCAATGAATGATTGTTTGTGTGGCTATATAATGGTGTTGTGAACAACGATCTGGATCACTTCTCTAATTTAGTTGACTACCACGATCTCTTGTATTTTCCCTTCTGACATTTATAGATATGAGTGCACACATATCTATGAATGTCACTAAGGAAAGTATATAGAAATTGGGGTCGTCACAGTTGGTATTAGAGCCAATGTTCACACATCATGGTCACATGAACTTCATTCACCCTATTGTGAGTGTAGGGTAGTCATTGAGTTAGGGATGTGAAGCGTGGAGGTGTCTAGAATAGCATCTTCCATGGGCCTGGCTAAGGTCTCTGAGCTACTTAGCTTGAAAATCATGAAGCTACCTATATGGCAGTATAAGTCTACCTGGACGATATCCTAAATGTCCCCTATTTCTTGGACATAACTTAATTAGGACCCTTCCCATCTATAGATATTCCCTCTCATCTCTTCTATAACCAACTAATGGAGTACCGCAACAAGTACAAAATCTATGGACGAGGGCATGATGGACCTTATCACTATACCAAGTCAGTCTGCTACAACTACAAGGAGGGTCATTTCCTTGCCAAGTGCCTTGCTTCGTCTATCGTTGGCAAACCTCCAGCATGTGCTCCACCCCTAGGGACATCGCAACGTCAGAGTATTCATAGTGACAGTAGAGGAAGCAAAGGCAAATCCCAACCAACTTGTTGAAGGTAACCAAAAATCTTTTCATATATCTAATATCTGTTCAAATGCCTTCAAATTATTCATAATATAATTGTCCTGTGTAGGCACCATATTGTTAAATGATCATCATGTTAAAGCCTTATTTGACTCTGGATCCACAAATACTTTTATTTCTCAAAATTTGGCATCTATATTACATCTGCATATAAGGGACTTGGGATATATCCTGGATGTGTCTACTCCTAGTGGAAAAATACTCACTACCCTACAGAAAACTGATGTCCTACCTCTAAAATTAGAAAATCATAAAATGCACTTTGAATTTATTCTCTTAACCAAGGAAGACTTTGATATTATACTTGGGATGGATTGTCTATACACATATCATGCTCACAGTGACTGTAGAAACAAGATGGTAGTTCTCTCTTAGCCTCATTCCTCTCATGTGGTATAAAGTCTTGCTCACATTAGTCTCAGGGACCAGTCCTTACAACGGGCCTATAGAAAGACTGGAGGTGGTACATGACTTTCTTGATGTATTCCCGAAGGAGCTTCATGTGCTGCCTCTAAATAGAGATATTGAGTTCTCCATTGATCTTCTTCCTGGAACCACTCTGATTGCTAGGGTGCCATATAGGATGGCTCCTGTCGAGCTTATGGAGTTGAAGAAACAATTACAAGAACTTCTCGATAAAGGTTTTATCCGTCCTAGTGTTTCCCCTTGGGGTGCACCCGCCCTCTTTATTAAAAAGAAAGATGGTTTTATGCGAATGTGTATTGACTATCACATGTTGAACCAAGACACCATTAAAAACAAGTACCCTCTCCCTCACATTGATGACCTCTTTGATCAACTTCACACTACTAAAGTCTTCTCAAAAATTGATCTTCACTCTAGCTACCATCAACTTAAAGTCAAAGATTCTGATATTTCTAAAACTTCTATTCAAACTCGTTATGGGCATTACAAATTTCTAGTGATGCCATTCAGGTTGACCAATGCGTATTTATGAATCTGGTGAACAAAGTCTTCCAACCTTATCTTGATGAGTTTGTGGTAGTATTCATTGATGATATCTTGATCTATTCTGATTCTATGGAAAAGCACCGAGAACACTTGCGAGCAGTTCTTGACATTCTTTGGGCCCAGAAATTTTATGGCAAGCTTTCCAAATGTGAATTCTAGATTGATAAAGTCATGTTTATTGGACATGTCATTTCTGGAGGTAATATATATGTTGATCCCGCTAAAGTCTCTATTGTACTTGATTGGCAACCTCCTCAAAATCCTTTTGAAATCTGGAGCTTCTTGTGTCTAGCCAGATGTTATCATCACTTTATTCTGAACTTTTCCAAAGTGGCACTTACTCTGACTAAGCATACTCGAAAGGACGAGCACTTCATCTGGTCAGTTGCTTGTGAGTCTAGTTTCCAGCAATTAAAGCAGAAGTTGACGTTGGCTCCTATTCTTGTTCTACCATCTGGCAATGAAGGGTTTGTGATTTTCACTGATGATTCAAGTAATGTTTTAGGATGTACCCTGTAGCAGAATGGAAAAGTGGTGGCCTTTGCATTTGGACAACTAAAACCCAATGATCTGAATTATCCCACACATGATTTGGAATTAGCTGCAATCATTCATGCTCTCAAAATCTAGAGGCACTACTTGTACAAGGCAAGGTTCAACATCTTCACTGATTACAAAAGCCTAAAGTACATTTTGACATAGAAGGACCTGAATCTACGACAACGATGATGGATCGTGTATCTAAAGGACTATGATTTCACTATTGCCTATCATCTGGGTAAGGCAAATGTAGTCACCGACGCCCTTAGTAGGAAAAGGGCAGTGTGTGCATCCTTATCTATTCCCGAATGGAGGAATATGGAGGACTTAGTGGGTTGGAAGCCACAGTTTCTATCTGATCATGTACATGTCAATAACATTTCTATCACGTCTGACTTGCATTCTGAACTTCTTGAAGCACAAAAAGATAGTCCTGAATTTGTGGAGCTCTCCTCTCTCCTATCACAGCCTCAAACACATCTATCTGTGGGTCTCGATGGAAGTCTTCGATACAAAAATTGTAGGTGGGTTCCTGAGCAGTCAACTGTGAAGACAAAGATTCTCAGTGAGGCACATGGGTCAAAGTACATAGTTCATCTCGAAACATACAAGATGTACAAAGACTTGTAACGTCAGTTTTAGTGGAGAGGCATGAAGCATGATATTGCTGAATTCGTGTCCAGATGTCTGACATGCCAGAGAATCAAGGCTGAGCACCAAAGACCAGGTGGTCTACTACAACCCCTTGAAATTTTAGAATGGAAATGGGAACACATCACCATGGATTTCGTGGTGGGGATACCCATGACCAGGAAGGGATACAACGCTGCATGGGTCATAGTGGATCATCTCACCAAGCTACCTCATTTTCTCCATGTGAAGACTACTGTGAAAGTTTTTGAGATGGTTGACCTCTACATACGGGAGATAGTAAGCCTGCACGGAGTTCCAACATCCATTGTCTCATATAGGGACCCAAAGTTCACTTCAAAGCCATGGAAGTAGGTTCAAGAAGGACTAGGCGCCAAGTTGAACTTTAGTACTACATACCATCCACAGATAGACGAACAATCAGAATGTACAATGTAGATTCTAGAGGACCTTCTATGAGCTTGTGTACTTAATTGGGAAGGCTCGTGGGACCATTACCTACCTTTAGCTGAATTCACATATAATAATAGCTATCAAGAGAGTATTGGGATGCCTCCCTATGAAGCTCTATATGGCCACCCCTACAGGTCTCAGCTACATTGGGATGACATTGGAGAACATACTTTGATGAAGTCTAAAGAGATGCAACTATATACAGAAAAAGTTGCACTGATCAGGCAGAGGATGAAGCAGGCACATGATAGGCAAAAATCTTATGCAAATGCTCACTGACATGAATGACAGTTCAAAGGAGGTGATCATGTCTTTCTGAAGATCTGACCTATTCGAGCTTTGGCCAAGAATAAAGGAAAGCTCATTCCTTACGTGGGACCCTTTAAGATCCTTGAAAGGGTCAGTGAATGTGCCTATCGTCTTGCTTTGCCACCTCAGTACAGTGCCATACATAATGTCTTCCATGTATCGAATCAGAAGCCTTATGTCAAAGACCCCAGTCACATTCTAAATCATGAGCCTCTCGAGTTGAAAGATGATCTGTCTTATGCTGAGTCCCCAGTCAGAATTTTCGATTTTAAGTCAAAGGAGCTTCATAATAATCAACATATAGATATGGTGAAAGTTCTCTGGAGCCACCATGATCAGAGTGATGCCACATGGGATCTCAAGTCCGAGGTCGAGTAGAAATATCCACATCTCTTTCAGGCTGCTTGAATTTTGGGGACAAAATTCTTAAAAGGAGGGGACAATGTGACAGAGTGAGTTTTTCATATTATTTCCTCTATATTAAAATTTTATTTCTCAAATTTTTGACCAAAATGCCCTCAAATACCCCCTCACTAAATTGAATAGAAAGGAGTCATAAAATTCAAACAATGCAAACCCTAGTATTATATGATGGTGAATTATATGTATTAATGTATTTAGTCAATAATCATGTTTAAACTTCGAATTTGAGCCCCCAATTTATACCATAACTACTTGATAATGTCATGAATCCCTCCTTAAAATTTCAATTCAATTGGATTAGCCAATTAGGAGATATGGGCAATTGAATTTTATGTACATATTCCATTTACATTGGACCCTATGACCTAAGTTTCATATTAATTGATCAAATGTCACACAACTAGCTAATTATCGGCCCCTATCTGAGCTGTCGGATGAGGAGAGTCACAGATCAAGGAAGATCTGATGACTCTGACTTTGTATCCTACCTCCCATAAAGGACAGGGAGATAAGAGGAGGCCCGAGCTCCAGCCATCTGCCACCTCACTTCGATTCTCAAAACTTCTCCTGACTAGATGACTTTGTCTCACCAAAACAAACCCAACCACCCTTATCTTGACCCCCCTTAGTCTCAGAATAGGGAGAAAAGACTCCCCCTTCTCCGCTCCTCTCCTGGCGGTGGCGTAAAATTTTGGGGCTACGTTACCCTCACCCTCAAATGCCTATATAAGGCCTCCAATAGCTCTGCCACCCATCATTTTCTCATTACCCACCAGCAATCGTGAGCCAAGAAACCCGAACTCCCTCCCTAGCCGGTCATCTTCAACCTCCAAACACCCTCGCCGCCCGACCACCATGGTGCTTCTCGCACCAATCCGACCTCTCCAACACCTTCTCCAAGCCTCTTTGGTGCTTCCCAGCGGAATACTGAGGTGCCAACCTACTTCCTCTTCCAAACCACCACCTCCTCCGACGACCTTCCTTCTGGGACCTGGAGGTGCACCAAGGGAGAGGGAGCCACGACATGTAGGTTGGCTGCCCAATTTGGGACAAAAACACGAAGACATTGACATACCATCCGTACTCCAGTGCCGCTAAGGGGCGAGAGGAGCCTCGCGGGAGTGCCTACCTTACTGCTCGAGCAAGCAACAATAGAGGAAGGGGAGGTGCCACTGTGGACTCACATGGACCAATGGCCACTCACCACATCAACTTTTGAAGTCACGGGCCAAGATGCCAACTCAGTAATCTGCTTGCCATCTCACAATTCCTTAGATCAACCTGAGCCGTAGATCTAGTCGGATCCGACCGTTGATCAAGGCAATTTTCTTTTCCTTATTTACCTTAATCAATAGAAAAATGATTATCTTAGAAAAATCCTAGAAAATGCTAGGAATGTCGGATTATAGTGAACCTATATACCATTTTAATTAGAAAAATGAGATCTATCCAAATAAAATGCAATTATGACCTAGATCCGAGTCCTTTTAAAAAGTAATATCCTAAAGCCCTAGTGATCTTTTTATCATTATCATTTTGTGTAAAAATAGTCATCCATGGTTAATATCTGACTTATGGACATCTAAAACCCGAATTGAGTCCCTAATACTCATATGGATCGAAACCCTAATCAAATAGGGATAGTTGACTCAATAATGATGGAAAGTCTAAATTCTAGTTTTCTCTCTCCACATATGTATACCTCATGCATCTATGCGTCAAACCCTAAATATTTAATTACCCTATATGATCACGAATGACCTTGAAACTTGGATCCAACTCTGATCCCTTGGACCATGTGAATCCTAAAAGGAAACTCTTGATGATCTAATAAATCATAATAGAAACCCTAATCATGGACTTTGCCTTTTGGATGACAAGAGGTATCATTAAAAGGTATGAGACCTTAGTATTAACATATGATCTTGTGACACCAAAAATAAGATGAAAGTCATGAATAATCCCTGACCTAATCATGAGAAGATAAAAGTACTCATATCTAAAAGAATAAACCTTAATCATGGGTCATATGGACCAATAGTAGCAAGTATACCCTTGATTTTCCTTTCAGGGTGATCTAGTTTTTGTTCTTCTAGACTCTTGGAATCCATATCTAATCAAAATAGGTATGTGGTCTTTATTAAGTATATGACTATTTTTCGTGGTTGCTTATGATATGGTGCACCTTGTGTGAAATACTTGCTTATACCTTGTTGGTTGAACTACTATACTATATGCTTCATCAAAACTTAATGAAACATAAAATGACATTGTGATGAGTTGTAGCTACTAGTGCACATGGCCCAGTATGGATGTATGTTTCCTAGCATGGGTGTATGATGAATTGCCCATGTTAGATGTATGATGAAATCATTTTGCCCATACTAGATGTATGATAAGTGCTTATAAAATTGTAGTACAACTGCATCTAATGAAATGTATAAAAGAGGTGTTTACCTGAATTTCCACCTTAAGCAATGGTTTTATTTTCTTTATTCTTTCTTTGAGTATTTCCATATATGCAACCATAGTATTGTATCTTTTACCACGTACCAACTTTTGTTGATGATTTTGTTTCTCATATTTTCTAAGTACAAGGAACAAATAAAACATCTCAAAGTAGCTTAAGCCATCAAATGAATGGACATGGAGGATAGACTAGCTAGATTTCCTTTCTTATCTTATTTCAGTTAGATAGATGCTTTCTCCTAGATGATGTATATGATGTTCTAAATCCTATGTATTTTATTTTATAGAACTATTCATCTCTTCTATTCCAGAATTGAATATATAATGACTTTGTTATTGTCAATGAATGATTGTTTGTGTGGCTATATAATGGTGTTGTGAACAACAATCTGGATCACTTCTTTGATTTAGTTGACTACCACGATCTTTTGTATTTTCCCTTATGACATCAATAGATATGAGTGCACACATATATGTGAATGTCACTAAGGAAAGTATATATAAATTGGGGTCATCATAGTTGGTATCAGAGCCAATGTTCACACATCATGGTCACATGAACTTCATTCACTCTATTGTGAGTCTAGGGTAGTTCTTGAGTTAGGGATGTGAAGGGTGGAGGTGTCTAGGATGCATCTGCCATGGGTCTAGCTAAAGTCTCTGAGCCACTTAGCTTGGCAATCATGAGGCTACCTATATGGTAGTATAAGTCTACCTGGCCGATATCCTAAATGTCCCCTATTTCTTGGACATACCTTAATTAGGACCCTTCTCATCTATAGACATTCCCTCTCATCTCTTCTATAACCAGCTAATGGAGTACCGCAACAAGTGCAAAATCTGTGGATGAGGGCATGATGGACCTTGTCGCTATACTAAGCCGGTCTGCTACAACTGCAAGAAGGAGGGTCATTTCCTCACCAAGTGCCCTGCTTTGTCTATCCTTGGAAAACCTCCAGTAGGTGCTCCACCCCCCAGGGACACTGCAACACCAGAGTATTTGCAGTGATGATAGAGGAAGCAAAGGCAATTCCCAACCAGCTTGTTGAAGGTTGTTGGCTAAATGGACATCATTGAATCCCTTTGTTTTTGATAATGACAAACATTTCATTCTTGTCGATCTAACGTGCTACTTGAGTGTTGCAGGAATAAGGTAGATGACAAAGATTTGGGAAATCTATATGCTTGAATTGTTGTTATTTCATGATTGTAATCAATTGTAAAACTTGTACAAGTATATAATGTACAAGTACTTAGACATCATGTAAATCAAGCGTTAGATCTTCCCTAGTCAATAACTACACTTAGATAGGTCATCCCCTTCAATAGTGTCACATATGCACACTCATACATACACTTAGCACTTGATTTAAAACATTGAAACAGGGTCAATCTTGGTCGACAAAATTCTCGACCGAGACACTCTTGGTCGACAAACTCTTAGACCAAGAAAGACCCAAGTAGCCGTTAGACACAACAGACAAAGTAGTTGGGAGTTAGATCAGAACATTATATACACTTGACTCCAGACAGTCCCTCGGTCGACAAAACTTCGACCGACTGGGATCTCGGTCGACAATTTCTCGACCGAGAATGTCTCTGTCTGCACTTTTCAGAATTAATTAACTAGCCGTTGCTAAAGCAACTAAAGTGTACCTAACGGCTAGTTAAGCACTCAGAACCCCCTAGAAAGTGTCTAGAACATCCTTAAGAACTTGTAGGTCATTCCTATAAATAGGACATGCCTTAGGACACCTAAACCCACTCATATACACTTGTGCTATACTTGAGCTTATACTTGCAATTGGAAACCTATTTTGAATAATTGAGCAACACTAGCATTGGCTACTCACTTCCCTTGCTCTAAATTCGTGTCCTATAGGCTAGAATCTCCTATCCACTAAACCTACACTTCAATACTCATTGGTTAGGAGATCTATACGCTTGATATAGGCAAATCAAGCCTTGTGCTTCAAAGTGGTAATTGTAATTTCTTTTTCCTTTCTTGTTCACTCTTATTGCTTGTACTCTCCTTGCTACTCCTAGGGTTGGAGGCTGTGATTTGGAGAGGGTTAATCTTCTTGGTGAAGAAGGAGGCTTTGGACTACTTCTATAAGGTTGTTGCAATGGGAAGCTACTTCAAGAGGAAGGCTACTTCAAGGGGGAGCTTGAAGTTACTTCAAGAAGGCTGCTTCAAAGTTGGTGCAACTACTTCAAGGTGAAGTCTGTCCAAAGGGTGTAGAAAGTATTGTAATTTTATGTAAATTCCTTGAGAGGTAATAAAATTTAATACTTTCAAAATCCCGGTTGGGTAAGCAACCGGGTAGTGGATTGAATGCCTTAGTATTTGCTAAGGTTGGAACCACTCTAAACACCTTGTCTTCTTCTTATTATTTCAATTGTGGTTGTTTGAGTTAAATTATATTAAAATTATCATAAAACCCTATTCACCCCCTCTAGTGGTTTTTCAATTGGTATCAGAGCAGGGCTTCAAGGAACTCTAACAAAGTCTTAAAGAATGGGTGACGGGTTGCTCAACAACCTCAACTTGGAAGGAACACTCGTGGCTAGACCTCCAGCTTTTGATGGAACAAACTACACTTACTGGAAGAGGAGGATGCAATTTTACTTCCAAGGAATCAGTTGGGACTTATGGAGAATGGTACCTACTCCTTATGAACTTCCTCTTACGGAGTATGCAAATTGGGATGTCAATACGGTAAAATCTGCCCAAATGAATGCAAAAGCTGTAAGTATACTTTATTGCTCAATTTCAGTTGGTGAGTTTAATAGAATATCAAATTGTGAAACGGCTTATGAAATATGGCATAAACTTTCTATAACATATGAAAGAACTGTTCAAGTAAATAATTCTAAAATCGGAATGTTTAAACAGAAATTTGAACAATTCCGTATGGATCAAAATGAATCTATTAGTGAAATGTATGCAAAATTTTCTTCTATTGTGAATGGTCTGAATGCTTTAGGCAAAGTGATTAGTGAGGAAGACTAGGTGTCAAAGATTCTTAGATCACTTCCTCCCAAGTACAAGCCCAAAGTAACCGCCATTGAAGAAGCAAATGACCTCACCCGACTAAGGATGGAGCAACTCATTGGCAACCTAGAAGCACATGAGACAACCTTGGAGGAAGAGGAACGACGAGAGCGTGAACTATAACAAGGAAGAAAGAAGGATGTGGCTCTAAAAGCTTCAAAGATCATCACCCAAGAAAGTGATGAAACAAGTGAAGAAGAAGGAGAAGAAGCCCTAATTGTTAATGGTAAGAAATATAGAAGATTTCGATCTAACAAAATTGCTAGTTCTTCTTCTTCCCCTCCTAGGTGCTTCGAATGTGGAAAGAAAGGACATCTAAAAAATGAATGTCCTAAAGTAAAGAAAGGAAAGAAAAGCTCACACAAAAAGAAGGGAGAAAAAGCTTATAAAGCTGCATGGGATGAGTCAAGCGATAGTGAAAGTGGAGAAGAGAAGGTGGAATGTCTCATGGCAAAAGAAGATGATGACGACTCTCAAGAGGATTGGGTGGTTGACAGTGGATGTTCCAAATACATAACTAGAAACAAGGATGCATTTCAAACTTTTGAGGAAAATAAAAGTGGAACAGTCACTTTTGGAGACAATGGTAAAGGTAAAATTGTTGGGATAGGTAATATTGGTACAAATCTTGAAATAAAGAATGTTTTACTTGTTGATGGCTTGCACCATAATTTAATAAGTGTTAGTCAATTATGTGATAGTGGATATGATATTTTATTCAACAAAAACTGCTGCAAGTTACTAATAGAAAATACTACAAATGTTGTTTATGAAGGAAAAAGAGTTGGAAATCTTTATATTCTTAGACCTAACTCTATGAAATATGTAGTTGGAAATTGCTTACTTGCAAATGAAAATTCTTTACAACTATGGCATAGAAAATTGGGTCATGCTAGTTCACATGTTATAAAAAAGCTAGTTAAATATGATCTTGTTCGTGGTTTGCCTAATTTATATTTTGATCAAGCTGAAAATTGTGAACCATGTACTTTGGGTAAACAAACAAAAACCTCTTTTAAATCCAAAAATGTACTTAGCACCTGTAGATCCTTAGAACTCATTCATATGGATCTATTTGGACCTATGCAGACACAATCTATTGGTGGAAAAAGATATTGTTTTGTTATTGTTGATGATTATAGTAGATATACATGGGTACATTTTCTTGTAAACAAAGATGACACTATTCAAGTTTTTATTAAATTTTGTTCCAAGATTGAAAATCTATTACAAAAAAAAATATGTACAATTAGGAGTGATCATGGTGGAGAATTTGAGAACCATTTATTTGAAGAATTTTGCACATCTCAAGGCTACACTCACAATTTTTCTGCTCCACACACTCCACAAAAAAATGGTATAGTTGAAAGGAAAAATCGATCACTACAAGAAATGGCTAGGACTATGATGCTCGAACATAATACACCTAAAACATTTTAGGCTGAAGCGGTAAACACAGCTTGCTATGTGCTAAATAGAGTAACTGTTCATTCCTATTTGAAGAAAACACCATATGAAATCATATATAATAAGAAACCTAGGGTTGACTATTTTCATACTTTCGGATCAACATGCTACATTCTAAACACAAAAGAGGATAGAGACAAGTTTGACTCTAAATCATACAAAGCATTTTTCTTGGGATATTCTACTTCTAGCAAAGCATTTAGAGTTTACAACACTATTTCTGGAAAAGTTGAGGAATCAATTCACATCTCTTTTCATGAAGAGCCACAATCTGAAAACCTTGAAGTAATTGATCTTACACATCAATTAGAAAATTTATCAATACCTAATGATAATGACAAAAACACTACTACTGATCGCCAAGTTGAAACATACCCTGTTCCTAGACTCATTAGGGATCATCCTCAAGAATTAATCATTGGAAATCCAACTGATAAAGTCAAAACTCATTCTTCTTTTAAAGATGTTGCAAATATGGCATTTGTCTCTATAATTGAACCTAAAAAGGCAACTGAAGCTCTCAAAGATGACTTTTGGATGATGGCAATGCAAGAAGAATTAAACCAATTCACTAAAAATGACGTATGAGACTTAGTTCCTAAACCACAAGATAAAACCATTATTGGAACTAAATGGGTTTTTAGAAATAAATTTGATGAAGCAGGAGAAGTGGTAAGAAATAAAGCCAGGCTAGTAGCACAAGGATATAATCAACAAGAAGGGATAGACTTTGATGAAACATATGCACCAGTAGCAAGACTTGAAGCAATTAGAATGTTACTAGCTATAGCTGCACACAAAAACATCAAACTTTTTCAAATGGATGTAAAAAGTGCATTTCTCAATGGGATAATCCAAGAAGAAGTATATGTTTCCCAACCATCATGTTTTGAAATACCGGAAAAAGGTGACTATGTATACAAACTTAAGAAGGCACTTTATGGTTTGAAACAAGCACCTAGAAATTGGTATGAAAGGCTCAAGAACTATTTATTTGATAATGATTTTTCTATTGGAAATTCAGATTCTACTTTATTCTTCAAAACATATGCATATGATTTTCTAGTTGTTCAAATATATGTTGATGACATTATCTTTGGTGCTTCAAATGAATCATTATGCAAACAATTCAGTGATATTATGCAACAAGAATTTGAAATGAGCCTCATGGGTGAACTAACTTTCTTTCTTGGTTTTCAAATTAAACAAACGCCTGCCGAGATTTTTATAAGCCAAGAAAAGTACACCAATGAACTCTTAAAACATTTTGGGATGGACCAGTGTAAACATGCTACCACTCCAATGGATACCTCTACTAAAATTGATAAGGATGAAAATGGGGAACCTATTGATGATTCCTTATATAGAGCCATGATTGGTAGTTTGCTTTACTTAACCGCTTCTAGACCGGACATCATGTTTTAAGTTGGTCTTTGTGCTCAATTTCAATCACATCCTATGCATTCTCACTTTCAAGCCATCAAAAGGATTTTTCGATACTTAGCCGGCACCACATGTTATGGTTTATGGTATCCTAAAGGACAATCCTTGGATTTTAAAGCTTATACTGATGCCGACTACGCTGGTTGTTGACTTGATCGCAAGACCACTAGTGGTAGTTGTTTCTTGTTAGGAAGAGCCTTAGTATCTTGGTTTAGCAAGAAACAAAATACTATTGCCATCTCTACAACTGAATCTAAATATATGGCAGCCAGATCTTGTTGTGCTCAAGTATTCTATATGCAACAAGTGTTAAACGATTATGGTTTTACTTTTCCATCCATGCCTATCTTTTGTGACAACACACGCGCTATAAACTTAGCACACAATCCTATTTTACACAGCCGAGCTAAACATATTGAAATCCGTCATCACTTTTTACGGGATCATATCTCTAAGAATTATGTATCCCTTCATCATGTTGATACAAAAGATCAATTGGCTGATATTTTTACAAAACCGCTTCCGCTAGACCAATTTAACAAAATAAGGAAGCAACTACTCATCACTCCCTTAGAAGATGTTTTCTTTGATATTTGTGTCTCTTAAAAATGGTTTTACTCGTATCATTTTTGGCTTTTAAATAGACATATTTTTCAAAGGATTTGATGGCTATCCTTTTATAGGAGATATCGTATTAAGGGGGAGCTTTTCTATTTTTAACGGATATCTTTTTGAAATGAAAAAGGGGGAGAAATAAATGTAAATCTTAACATGGTAACTTTGACAAACTCAATCAATGAGTTTCATAATCTCTTGGCTTTACATTAAAAGCTGCTATATTCCCTAAAGGATTGGATTTTATGTTCCATACTTCTTTGGGAATAATAAGCACACACTTCATAAACAAGAGAACAAATTCACAAAGTAAATCTCAGGTATGAAACTCAATTCATTTTAAAGACTAGTTGATTTATATTTTGGAAATGTTTGTCATCTTCAAAAAGGGGGAGATTGTTGGCTAAATGGACATCATTGAATCCCTTTTTTTTTTGATAATGACAAACATTTCATTCTTGTCGATCTAACATGCTACTTGAGTGTTGCAGGAATAAGGTGGATGACAAAGATTTGGGAAATCTATATGCTTGAATTGTTGTTATTTCATGATTGTAATCAATTGTAAAACTTGTACAAGTATATAATGTACAAGTCCTTAGATATCATGTAAATCAAGCGTTAGATCTTCCCTAGTCAATCACTACACTTAGATAGGTCATCCCTTTCAATAGTGTCACATATGCACACTCATACATAAACTTAGCACTTCATTTAAAAATTGAAACAGGGTCAATCTCGGTCGACAAAATTCTCGACCGAGACACTCTCGGTCGACAAACTCTTCAACCGAGAAAGACCCAAGTAGCCGTTAGACACAACAGACAAAGTAGTTGGGAGTTAGATCAGAACGTTATATACACTTGACTCCAGACAGTCCCTCGGTCGACAAAACTTCGACCGACTGGGATCTCGTTCGATAATTTCTCGACTGAGAATGTCTCTGTTTGGACTTTTCAGAATTAATTAACTAGCCGTTGCTAAAGCAACTAAAGTGTACCTAACGGATAGTTAAGCACTCAGAACCCCCTGAAAAGTGTCTAGAACATCCTTAAGCACTTGTAGGTCATTCCTATAAATAGGACATGCCTTAGGACACCTAAACCCACTCATATACACTTGTGCTATACTTGAGCTTATACTTGCAATTGGCAACCTATTTTGAACAATTGAGCAACACTGGCATTGGCTACTCACTTCCCTTGCTCTAAATTCATGTCTTATAGACTAGCATCTCCTATCCACTAAACCTACACTTCAATACTCATTGGTTAGGAGATCTATACGCTTGATATAGGCAAATCAAGCCTTGTGCTTCAAAGTGGTAATTGTAATTTCTTTTTCCTTTCTTGTTCACTCATATTGCTTGTACTCTCCTTGCTACTCCTAGGGTTGGAGGCTGCGGTTTGGAGAGGGTTAATCTTCTTGGTGAAGAAGGAGGCTTTGGACTACTTCTAGAAGGGTGTTGCAATGGGAAGCTACTTCAAGAGGAAGGCTACTTCAAGGGGGAGCTTGAAGTTACTTCAAGAAGGCTGCTTCAAAGTTGGTGCAACTACTTCAAGGTGAAGGATGTCCAAAGGGTGTAGAAAGTATTGTAATTTTATGTAAATTCCTTGAGAGTTAATAAAATTTAATACTTTCAAAATCCCAGTTGGGTAAGCAACCGGGTAGTGGATTGACTACCTTAGTATTTGCTAAGGTTGGAACCACTCTAAACACCTTGTCTTCTTCTTCTTATTATTTCAATTGTGGTTGTTTGAGTTAAATTATATTAAAATTATCATAAAACCCTATTCACCCCCCCTCTAGTGGTTTTTCACAGGTAACCAAAAATATTTCCATATATCTAATATCTGTTAAAATGCCTTCAAATTATTCATAATATAATTGTCCTGTGTAGGCACCATATTGTTAAATGATCATCCTGTTAAAGCCTTATTCGACTATGGATCAACAAATACTTTTATTTCTCAAAATATGGCATCTATGTTACATATGCATATAAGGGACTTGGGATATATCCCAGAGTCTACTCCTAGTGGCAAAATACTCACTACCCTACATACAACTGATGTCCTACCTCTAAAATTTGAAAATCATGATATGCCCTTCGAATTTATTCTCTTAACCATGGAAGACTTTGATATTATACTTGGCATGGATTAGCTATACCCATATCATGCTCACATTAACTGTACAAACAAGATGGTAGTTCTCTCTCAGCCTCATTCCTCTCATCTGGTGATCCCTCGGGGAAGCAAATTCTGTAATAACATTATAATTTCTTCTCTTAAAGCTATAAATCTCATCTCTAAAGGATGTAAAGTTTTCCTCGCATTAGTAGACCAGTCCTAACAATGAGCCTATAGAAAGATTGGAGGTGGTACATGACTTTCTTGAGGTATTCCCGGAGGAGCTTCCTGGGCTGCCTCCAAATAGAGACATTGAGTTCTCCATAGATCTTCTTCTTGGAACCCCTCCAATTTCTAGGGCACCGTATAGGATGGCTCTTGCTGAGCTTATGGAGTTGAAGAAATAATTACAAGAACATATCAACAAAGGTTTTATCCATCCTAGTGTTTCCCCTTGGGGTGCACCCATCCTCTTTGTCAAAAAGAAAGATGGTTCTATGTGAATGTGTATTGACTATCGCATGTTGAACCAAGCCACCATTAAAAATAGGTACCCTCTCCCTCACAATGATGACGTCTTTGATTAGCTTCACACTGCTAAAGTCTTCTCAAAAATTGATCTTCGCTCTAGCTACCATCAACTTATTCAAAGATTTTGATATTTCTAAAACTACTTTTCAAACTCATTATGGGCATTACTAATTTCTAGTGATGCCATTGGGGTTGACCAACACACCTGGCATATTTATGAACCTAATGAACAAAGTCTTCCAACCTTATCTTGATGAGTTTGTGGTCGTCTTCATTGATGATATCTTGATCTATTCTGATTCTATGGAAAAACACCAAGAACACTTGCGAGTAGTTCTTGACATTCTTCGGGCCCAAAAATTTTATGGCAAGCTTTCCAAATGTGAATTATAGATTGATAAAGTCATGTTTCTTGGACATGTCATTTCTGGAGGTAATATATCTATTGATCCCGCTAAAGTCTCTATTGTACTTGATTGGCAACCTCCTCGAAATCCTTCTGAAATCTAGAGCTTCTTGGGTCTAGACAGATATTATCATCGCTTAATTTATTCTGAACTTTTCCAAAGTGGCACTTCCTCTGAGTAAGCATACTCGGAAGGATGAGCACTTCATCTGGTTAGCTTCTTGTGAGTCCAGTTTCTAGCAATTAAAGTAGAAGTTGATGCCGACTCTTGTTCTTGTTCTACCATATGGCAATGAAGGGTTTGTGATTTGCACTAATGCTTCGAGGAATGGTTGAGAATGTGTCCTACGACAGAATGGAAAAGTGGTGGCCTTTGCATCCAGACAACTAAAACACAATGAACTCAATTATCCCACACATGATTTGGAATTAGTTGCAATCATTCATGCTCTCAAAATCTAGAGGCACTACTTGTACAAGGCAACGTTCGACATCTTCACCGACCACAAAAGCCTGAAGTACATTCTGACACAGAAGGACCTGAATCTACGACAAAGGCGATGGATCAGGTATCTAAAGGACTTCGATTTCACTATTGCCTATCATCCGGGTAAGGCAAATGTAGTCGCTGACGCCCTTTGTAGGAAAAGGGCAGTGTGTGCATCCTTATCTATTCCCAAATGGAGGAATATGGAGGACTTAGTGGGTTGGAAGCCACAATTTCTATCTGATTGTGCACATGTCAATAACATTTTTATCATGCCTAACTTGCATTCTGAACTTCTTGAAGCACAAAAAGCTAGTGCTGAACTTGTGGAGCTCTCCTCTCTCCTATCAAAGTTGCAAACACATCTGTCCATGGGTCTCAATGGCGGTGTTTGATACAAAAACCATATGTGGGTTCCTGAGCAGTCATCTGTGAAGACAAAGATTCTCAATGAGGTACATGGGTCAAACTACACAATTCATCCCGACACAACCAAGATGTACAAAGACTTGCAATGTTAGTTCTGGTGGAGAGGCATGAAGCATGATATTTTTGAATTCATGTCCAGATGTCTGACATGCCTGAGAATCAAGGCCAAGTACCAGAGACCAGGTGGTCTACTACAACCCCTTGAAATTCCGAAATGGAAATGGGAAGACATTACCATAGATTTCATGGTGGGGCTACTGAGGAATAGGAAGGGATACGATGTTGCATGGGTCATAGTGGATCGTCTCACCAAGTCAGCTCATTTCCTCCCTGTGAAGACTACTGCAAAAGTTTCTGAGATGGCCGACCTCTATATATAGGAGATAGTACACCTGCTCGGAGTTCCAACATCCATTGTCTCGGGTAGGGACCCAAAGTTCACTTCAAAGCTATAGAAGAAAGTTCAAGAAGAACTAGGCACCAAGTTGAATTTCAGTACTGCATACCATCCACAGATAGATGGGAAGTCAAAACGTATGCTGCAGATTCTAGAGGACCCTCTACGAGCTTGTATACTTGATTGGGAAGGCTCGTGGGACCATTACCTGCCTTTAGCTGAATTCACATATAATAATAGCTATGAGATGAGTATTGGGATGCCTCACCACCCCTGCTGGTCTCCTCTACATTGGGATGACGTTGGGGAACATACTTTGATGAAGTCTTAAGAGATGCAACTATATACAGACAAAGTTGCACTGATCAGGCAGAGGATGAAGTAGGCACAAGATAGTGATAACACCCATTTTATGGCTGCTAGAGCTTATATTTTACTATCAAAACAACCTCCAAGCCTAAATTCCTCTCTGTTTTATCTTATTTGTTGTAAAGAAATAATGCCCACTATGCCACTGATAATATTTCCCATATTTTTTAGAGTTTCTCTTATTTTTCCACAAAAAGAGCACCAGTGGACCCCTCAGGCCCATCAGCAGTGAAGTACCCGTCCCGACCTAGTGGAGCGCTAAGCGACACACCCTCTTACCCATCACGGTCGCTGCCAGATACGACGGCAACTCGACGTGGGTGTGTCGCGCGGGAGCCCTGGCCACTGCAACTCTTTACCCAATAAGGTGCCTTACTCGTCATGGTTCACCACCTGATGAGGTTGATTATATGACATGTCTACCTCTCGGTGCAACAACCCACCAAGGTCCTATCCCGCCATGGTTGTGCATGATGAACTTGCTGTCCAACACAATTGATGGCCTGACACGCATGCCGGATGACAAACACATCAACCCCCTCCCGATGACCTCAAGAACGGTGCCAGAATGAAGGACACATGGTCCAATGAAAGCCACAACTCCCATGACCTCACTGCCTATAAATAGCAGCTACAAGCCTATGATGGGATTGGTCAGAACCCTAGGAGAGCTAATTCTCAGAGCACAGGAGCTAGTGCCTTGAGTTCCAGATCCTACCAGGCAATATTAGGTGAGCACACCCCCAACCTGAGAGGGATGGGAGGAGTTCACTTGGGAACTGTTATGGTAGCAGCAAGCAACGTGACATAACCCTCAAGGCTACTTCAAAAATGTTGGGTTCCTATTTGGGCTTCAACCCGAGACGTCTTACTCACCTATACCCGACATGAGGAACCCGAGAGCCTTAAGATAATGTTCGCTCGATATGTATCCTAACCTGACATGGTACCCAACCTGATATGGTCTATACCCGTCACGACTACAGCCAGATACAGCTAGCAACCCAACATGACCATATCAGATAGAGGGTCCTATCCCGATACACCCCTTACTCATCACGGTTCACGACCCGACACACTCGTATCCTGATAGGGTGCCTATCCGGTACTGGGTTAACATTATCTTAGGTGTCAGCTGTTGTGTACTTCGATCTCCTAAATTAGGGAGACTGATACCTATCTTCCTTTTTATAACATTTACTTTCCTTTAATTACTGCATTGTAACTAAACCTTTATGTCTCTCTATGATTATTGGAATCTATGGAGTTTATCTCATATTGTTCAGTGTATGGTTTCCTTTCGTTGGATGATTTGTTTATAGCATCTGAGTTCTAGTCTCTTCTTTCGAAATCACACTTTTGACTAGCTATCAAATCATTTTTCTTGTTTTGACTCCTTTGAGAGAGGGATGTCATAAACTCTAGATCTTGGTCTGATTCAGGAGTACAAGAGTACCCATAATCAGGGCTGCCCCAACCTATCTTTTCACTCTAGTCCACGCCTGGTACCCTTGAGAGAGGGAACTTAGTGCATGACTAGTTGGCGTCTTCTTTGAGAGAAGAAGGTGCAGGATGTAGGCCGCCTCTACTTGTTACGATTAGTTTTCTTCCTTCGTGCTATACTCCGAAGATAGTCTTATCTCCTCATTTTCCTTTATATAAAAACCTCCATAAAAACTGCTAAACCCCAAGCTTTAATCCTTCTGGTAACTCCCCTTGGAGATAGGTTTTTAGTTTTATTCTTTATAATTCTTTCTCATTGCATCAACTCTTATCCTTCAACTTTTTTGACATGTTTAGACAAGTAAAACTCGAGTTTTGAAGCGCTATTCTTCCAATCCCTATGTTCGACCCCGAACTACTTCGACCTTGTGCTACTTGCAGGAGTCTTAAACATCCAGGTATTATAAATTACTAAAGTCTGATGACCTAGACATGTCTCCTTTTTTTGGACCCACATTTAAGGCTTGTCAACTTTTTGGCACCGTTGCTGGGGATTCGATATTGAATACCATTCTACGAACTCAAGTGCAACTTGCACTTTGCCAAAAACCTTTTACATATGCATATAATATTGCAAATATTTACTGCACATAGTTTATATAAAACACTCACACTTTCACATTTCTTCTTTTCAAGTGCTTCCTCACCTCTTCGAACCCTCCTGTGTCTGACAACCCATGACTGAGCAAGCACACGAAGCTCGGTCCCTGCATTCTTTTATCCAAGTCAGGGCAAATGAAGAGAGGAATCCGGTAGTGGAGCAACCACTCAATGTAGCCAACTTTAAGTTGAAGCCTGCTTTTCTCCAGTTGCTACAACACAACTGGTTTGGAGGGAACACCATTGAAGAGAATCCATACAACCACCTTACAATATTTAAGAGGACTTGCAATACTTTTAAGATCAATAGGGTCCCGATATCCTACATCTACACCCTGCGCTTTCCTTTCTCCTTGAGATACAAAGCTTTGGAGTGGTATACTAGTCTCCATGATGGGAGTCTCCCCGATTGGGAACATCTAGCCAATGCATTTATCACCAAGTTCTTCCCTACAGAGAGGACAATCAAATGCCAAAACAAGATAACCAGGTTCTCATAGAAAGTTTCAGAAAATCTACATGAAACTTGGGAGAGATTTCAGAGCTATCAACGAGAATGCGCGCACCATGGTTTTTCTGAGCCCAAGCTGATCACCACCTTCTATAATGGGCTATGCATCGGAGAAAGAAAATCTCTAAATGCTGCAGCTGGCAGTGATTTCTTGGGGCTCAATGCCCAGAGAGAAATGGAAATTATAGACAATATGGCCACGAACCAATAGGACTGTGAATATGACAGAGAGTCAACAAGTCACTCTGCTCCAGGAGAATCCAAGGTGATGGAGGCACTGTCGGCTAAGTTGGACAAGATTGTGACTGATGTTCAAGCCCTGAAGGACCATAACTATAAAGGAAAGGTTCAACAAGAAGTAGTTAGGAGCTGCGTCACGTGTGGGGAGCCAAATCACCTGTCTGACTTCTACCCACACACAACTACCCAAAGTGAGCCTGATGATGAAAGTACAGAGAATGTGAGCTACATCCAGTATCGGTGCCCCAATCACCCTAATTTTTCATATGGGAACACCAGTGCGGCTGAGAATTCTCATCAGTTTGTGGGCGGAACTTCTTTAGGAGGACCACAAAATCATCAATGCCAAGTAGGTTTCCCGCAGTCGAGAAGTTACTAGCAGAGCCAGAAAGGCCAGTAACAAAGACCGTCGATGATGACTGAGCTGATTTCCTTTGCTAAGAAGCAGAATGACCTGAATGAAAAGCTACACAAAAGTTCTGTAGACAGCATGACATTGCTCAAGTTAATGCAACAATAGATGGGAGGTTGACTCAAATTGGGGAGCTACAACAACATTACAAGCAGATAGACCAGCTGCTGACAAGCCTAGCTTAAAGTACCAACCATCAAGTGGGGGCGATTCCCCTCCAGTACTGAGGCGAACCTACAAGGGAATGAAACCACAAAGATGGTTGTGCTAAGGTCTATAATAGTGATACACCCAGCCCAAGAGAAGTGAGCAACAACAGTAACAACACCGGTCATGGATGTAACCCCAGAAGAATCACCAGAAGTACCCATGAAGACAAAGAAAGTAACATCAAGAGGAGGCAACAACGTGACTTCCGAGGAGCGTTTGGATAGATATGCACATTGCATACCTTTCTGGCATAAGTTGGTGAAGGCCCAACTGAAAAAGAGGTACAAGAAGTTCATGGCTGTAGTAAAGAAGTTGCACCTCAGGATCCCATTCTTGGATGCTATCGAGGAGATGCCCACCTATGCAAAGTTTCTGAAGGACTTAATCTCAAGGAAGAAAATAGGAGAAGATGTTGAAACCATGAAGCTAGCACAAATGTCCAGTTTTTTGTTAAGGCAAGTATGCCTTCTAAGAAGAAAGACCCCGAAGCCTTTGTCATACCCTTTCAAGTTGGGGACAACACGACCCATAAAGGTCTAGCAGACATGGGAGCAAGTATCAACTTAATGCCCTTTGTCCCTTGCAAAGAGGTTAGGACTTACCGATATGGTAAGTACAAATATGAGAATCTAGCTTGAAGATCACACCTTCACCAGACCGGTTGGAGTGGTTGAAGATGTGCCTATTAGAGTTGGGCAGTTCTTTATACCCTATGAAATCATTTTGATCTACACCGTGGAAGACCCTATCTGCCCCATCATCTTTGGGCAACCCTTCCTTACAACTGGCAAATCACTCATTGATGTAGACGTGAGTATGATAACAATTAGAGTTGGAGGAGAACACATTGACTTCAACATCTGCGATTGTATGAAAGCCCCCTCATTCTTTGAGTCCTCTTATTTCATCGAAAACTATCAACAACTCTGTGATGAGGTAAGGGAAGAAAAAGCTATGGTAGACTCGCTGATGTGCGCTTTAGCTGGCGAAGCACATGTAGTCGAGGACCCGAAAGTGAAGGAACTACTAGCATTTCTGGAAGCCGAAGATCCATACAAAGCAGAAGACCCAGTGGAGACAGTGATGTATGCTACCCTAAGAAGTGATCCTACCAAAGAACAAGAAGAGACGACCCCACCTGAGTTGAAGGTCTTGTCGAAAGGTTTGGAGTACCATTTCCTGGACGAAGAAAGGATGAACCCAATCATCATCAACTAAAAGATGACTGACAATCAGAAGGAACAACTGCTTGTGGAGCTTAAGCTACAAAGAAAAGCCCTAGATTACTCGATTGGAGACCTAAGGGGGATCAACCCTTCTGTTTGTATGCACAAAATCCACCTGGAAGAAGATTCCAAGCCCTACGCTCAGCCGTAATGAAAGCTGAATGAGAAGCTTTGAGAGGTGGTCAGTAAGGAAGTTGTGAAGCTCCGTGATGTAGGAATCATTAACGCCATTAGTGACAACATGTGGGTGAGTCCCATTCAAGTGGTTCCTAAGAAGGGAGGCATAATGCTGATCAAGGGAGATAACAAAGTCGAAGTTGCCACCAAGACCGTCACCAGTTGGCGGATGTGTATAGACTATAGAAAGTTAAACACCGCCACCCGCAAGGACCACTTCCCTCTCCCATTTATCGACCAGATGCTTGAGCGCCTGACCCACCACTCTTATTTTTTCTGGTTGTATGGATATTCTGGGTTCTATCAGATCCCCATTCATCTGGACAACCAAGAGACGACTACCTTCACATGCATCTATGGAACTTTTGCTTTTAGAAGAATGCCCTTTGGGCTCTGCAATGCACCCACAACCTTTTAGTGGTGCATGAACGCCGTATTCGTAGATTTCTTGGAAGATAAGATGGAAGTCTTCATGGATGACTTCAGTGTTTATGGAACCTCTTTTAATGATTGTTTGAACAACTTGTCTTTGGTAATGAGGAGATGTGAGGAAGAGAGTCTCACCCTTAATTGGGAAAAGTGATATTTTATGGTACATGAAGGAATCATTCTAGGACATAAGGTGTCCAATAAAGGCATTGAGGTTGATCAATCTAAGGTGGAGGCAATAGCCAAGCTCCCTCCACCCACATCGGTTACCGGAGTTAGAAGCTTCTTGGGACATGCCAGTTACTACCGAAGGTTTATCAAGGACTTCTCGAAGATTGTGAAGCCTTTGTCAAACCTATTGATGAAGGATGCAAAGTTTGATTTCACAGAAGAGTGCCTGACAGAGTTCTCCACTTTGAAGAATTCTTTGGCATCCACACCCATTCTCCAATCTCCCAACTGGAATATCCCCTTCAAGCTTATGTGTGATGCTAGTGATTTTTCCATAGGCGCAGTCCTTGGGCAAAAAAAAGATAAAAAGTACCATGTGATCTTCTATGCCAGTAAAACATTAGACGAAACACAGATGAACTGCACCACCATCGAGAAAGAAATGCTAGCCATTGTCTATGCATTTGACAAGTTTCGATCTTACCTCGTGGGTTCTAAAGTGATTGTTCACACATACCACATAGCCATTAAGTATTTGATGAAAAAGATAGACGCTAAGCCTAGGCTGTTGCGCTAGGCATTGCTACTACAAGAGTTTGATCACGAGATAATAGACAAGAAAGGTTCTGAGAATGTGGTCGCCAACCACCTATCGAGGATTAGGGTGGAGGACAACCACCCGCTGCTGATCAATGAATGCTATGCTGATGAGGCAATCTATGTTGCCTAGATGGCCAATCCTGAAGGGCCATGGTACACTGATATCTGTAACTATCTAGCCTACAAACAACTACCCCCAGAAATGTCTTACAATTAGAAGAAGAGGTTCTTCTCTGATATGAAAAACTATTACTGGGATGACCCTCTATTGTTTAGGTGTTGTGCCGATAGCCTATACAGGAGGTGCATACCCGAGGACGAAGCCCCAAAGATCATGTTTGAGTGTCACTCCTCTCCCTACGGAGGGCACGTGGGAGCTAAAAGAATAGCGATCAAGGTTCTCCAGTCTGGCTTTTATTGGCCCACCCTTTTAAAGGATGCTCACGCCCTTTTCAAAACCTGCAATGAGTGTCAAAGGACCGAGAATATTTCCTATAGGAATGAGATGGCCATGGATGAATGGATTGAAGTCGAGACCTTTGATGTATGGGGAATAGACTATATGGGACCTTTCCCCACGTCATATGGTTCCAAGTACATTCTTGTCGCGGTGGATTACATCTCCAAGTGGGTAGAAGCCATACCCACCACCACCTGTGATGCTAACTCAGTGATAAAGCTCTTTACTAAGATTATCTTCCCAAGGTTTGGAGTACCAAGAACAGTTATTAGTGATGGTGGATCTCACTTTGCTGAAATGCAATTTGAGTCACTTCTGCATAGATATGGCATTCGACACAATGTTGCCACACCATACCATCCACAGACATCTGGTCAAGTTGAAGTTTCTAACTGGCAAATCAAACAGATCCTGGAGAAAACAATCAAAAAGTCTCGGAAAGACTGGTCAGCCAAGCTAGATGATGCTCTCTAGGCATACAAGATAGCGTACAAGACACCACTCAGTACCAAACCGTATCGGTTGATCTACGACGTTTTGGGCCATTAAATGCCTCAATATGGATCCGTCCCTGGCCGGAAAAAAGAGGTTCCTCCAGCTCCAAGAACTTGAAGAACTTAGGCTTCACACCTATGAGAATGAAATAATCTACAAGTAGAGGACAAAAGTCTGGCATGATTCCCACCTGCGAAAGAAAGACGTAAATGAATCTGAAAAAGTTTTGCTATTTAAATCTTCCATTCGACTTTTTCCAGGGAAACTGCAGACTCGGTGGTCAGGACCGTTTGTGGTAGCAAATATGTACCCGTCAGGAATGATGGAGTTGTATGACAAAGATGACCCTACGAAGGTATTCCCAGTCAATGGACACCGAATAAAAAGGTTCTACGAAGATGTGGCTTTCGCAAGGAGGTATGAGTTGCCCCTGGATGATGCCAAAGCTGCTCATGCTGAAGAAGCGTAGCGAGAACTGAAGATGTCGAGCAAATGACAGAAACCATATCGCTCCTTAGGAGGCAGCCCAAGCTTTTAATTCCTTATAATAGCATGTTATTTCCTTTTTCTTCAAAGAATATTATGAACATTCTCATTGTAATAAGGAACGAGTCTATGCATGTGCCACACACATTGACTCTCGCATTTTCTGGACCACTGACTTAGTTTTATTGCCTTGGTGTGTAACACTAGCTGAGGCTGAGGTTCACACCAAGACAATGATGGTTTACATATCAAGCACCTTTTAATTTTTGATTTTCATCCTTAATAAGTTCTTATAGTTCTTTGATTTCAAACATGTCGGGCATACACGATGGCCTAGCTTATCGCTTATAATCAGTGTGCCAGGTTACCGTGTCGACCAACATGTATCGCCCACTTGTATTGCATTTCCGCATCACCCGCTTCTGCATTTAAGTTTAGCCGATTTTGCAAAGGAGCGGCACGCGTGTCAGGCAGGTGCGTCACTCGAGTCCCATGTAACGCTTCACCCAGAAGCATCGCGTAAACCTATGGCGTGTAGTAGGCGTGGTGAGAAATGTGTATCGGGAGACATGCATACCGTCTGACACCCGTGTCGGGTGACACACCGCCTTCTCGAAAGCCTCACGATGCGATATGATTAGATGGGTTTTACCTTGCTTTGGAAGACGATTCACATGGACGCGTGACACATGTCCCCATTTTTACCTCTTAACCTCGCTCGCGGACGGATATATATAGCAGCTCGAGATTAACCGTGTCGGGTTACCATAGTTACCAAAGCCTTAGCTCCTGTATCATGAAGCCTCTTGCTACCTTAGCTCCCATGCCAGTTTCCTAGTCTACCAACCTTTTGTGTCACGTTCACCATCCCCTACCTGACAAGGTAATGACCCATGTCACGTAAACCTATGTATCACGCAGGCCCTATCACCCATTCATATCGTGCATTCCATATCGTGCTGTTGCCCGTGTCAGGCAAAGCCTTAAACACGTATCAGGTTTCCCGACTATCGTGTCAAGCACATACATTTTCCTATCACTTATTTTGTATCGAGTTTTTATCCATGCCACATGACAAAAGTATCACACGCCACAAAGTATCACGTGTTTCTATCGGGAAACTCTTTAAGTGCGTGTCGGTTACCTTATCGTTTAAATTGCATGTCATGTTTTCATTCGTGATGCGCGACACAGGTATCACACGACACATTTATTGCGCACCCCTATCATGCTAAGTAAGTTAAGGGGAGCTTATCGACACTCCCCAGATGCCATGCGATGCACATATCACTTAGACCATATTGTGTTCCCTTGCTATTGACTTCACGAGCACATTATTTCCCCTTTTTTACCCAATACCGATTTTTAATGAGTATCGTCTAAGGAGAGTATTGGGTTCCTTCGATATCGTGCACTTTGGGTATTGTGTGGCCATACCGAGTCCTTGCATATTGATTTTTGAATCTTGCTGAGGTTTTTCTCTAGCTACCTGATACGGGTGTCACCCAAACTGTATCAGGCGATACTAGTCTTATGAACTTTTGGTTATATCGACCCTAAGTATCAGGCATATAGGATTTTGATCAAATAACCTTCTTCTTGATTTAATCTCCTTATCTTATCTTTTCAGAAAATGGCACGTACCAATGAGACCATCACCCATGTTGACGAGAAGGGTCAGATAATTAACCCAGAGGCCATAACAAAGGCCATCGCAGGGCAGAAATGCCCTAACCCAGTGACATCTCGGCCCTCTGAGGCCGAGAAGCGGCCTCGAGTCGAGGCCGACACAGCCCCAGCCACAATGGCATAACCTAAAGTTCTTGCCCACTCCCCAGGGCATTTTGTGCCGAGAAACAGAGAGCACTAGAGGTGTTACAATGGTTTGGCGGTGAAATTCTATCACCCAACCCGATTCTGCTGCCACACATCCTTCTTCCAGATCGACATTTTCGACAGGCTGGAGAATGTCCTAGAAGCTTTTGGACTCTGGAAGATCTGCTTCAGCTTCTCTCCTTCTTACACTGAGCTGACAAAGGAGTTCATCTCCTCCCTCCGCCAAGTTCCAAACATGCCATAGGAAATCAAGAGGTACGGTGGAGCAGACAGGTTGTAAGGGTGCCTCTACAATGCAGAGCATGAGATAATAGAGAAGCTGCTCAACAAGATATTCTCCTCTAGTGAGGTTGAGCGAGAACTGCTCAACAATGGGAGTAACAGTGATGACTTTGACCCGGTCAGGATGTGGAAGAAGCTGATGGGTGAGTCCTCCTTCAAAGCAGGAAGCAAGGTGGCGGCAGTCCACTCCTACTTCTAGAGGATAGTCCAAAAAATCATGGAGAGCCTACTCTTCAGCAAGTACAAGACGAGCAACCTATACACTGAATAGCTGCACCTTATATGGTATATAATGGCAGGCAAACCGATCAACTGGGGGAGCTTCCTGCTCAATCGTCTACATCCAATAAAGGATGCCACCAAGGAATACAACATGGGAGGAGTCATCAACCTGATAGAGGCCAAACTTGGATACTCGAGGGAGCCACTCAGCCTCTCATGAACCAAGGGGGACAATAAAATAGATATAAAGTTACTCACTAGGGCAAACATTATTAAGAAGGAGGGCCGCCACCTCTTCTATAAGTTCACGAGGACCAATATCCTCCTGCCCCTCCCAAGTTGCATCAACTATGATGTGGAAAAGATGGTCTTTATGATGGTAGAGGTCTAAGCCCTGACCGTTGACGCATCTTATGCCCCCACAACGGCCATCCAAGAAAGGATGGTTTCCACAGCGAGGCCTGCCCCAATGGAAGCTCGACATGACAAGTCAGCGATGGCCGTCCTCGAGGACTCGCCGATAGCCACCACCACTGAGCTGATCGCCACCACCGTCGAACCAGTATACGCTACTCTAGTGGCTGTAACTGAAACCACATCAATGCCCACTGCGGCTATAGAAGAAGTGTCGATCATTATGGAGGTCGCCGACACAACCAAGGCTGCCACAACAGTCATTGCCTTAGAAGCAGTCACTGAGGAAGCAATTTTCAAGGCGCTGCAAGCTACAATGCTGTCGGCAATGATAGAAGCCAAAACCACCTCTTTGGTGAGGCCGAATACCTCTCGCAACAATGATGAGGTGTTCATTGAGCTCTTAGATGTTGAGCTCAGGTCTGTCCAACAGACCCCAACACTGCTACCCACAACACCAACGGTTGCCATGGAGGAGGAAGCAGAAAGCCGGGTAGTCGATCAACATCTGCCCACTCCACCACCCTCCCCACAACCCCACACTAAGGAGGCATAAGCAACCCCAAAGGTGCCAACACTGCGCCCAGAGGCCACTCCCTGGTGTACCATCCGAGCGGACTCAACCCCGATAGACAATGCACATTCAATGGGCCGCGCCACCAATGCAAGGAATGCTACGAAGAGCCAAAGCCGATCGGCGACAGTCCTTTCCTCCTTAGGGCAAGCCTTCGACTTTGAGTTTGACAACTTGCGAGAGGTAACACACAACCATAGTGCTACCTTTTCTTCCCTAAACCACAAGTTTCAGGTCTTCCAGCAACAGTTGGGAAAACTGGAGCATCAATTGCTGACCCTAGTTGGTCTCCCCAACCAACTAGAAGTAATGAACAACACAATGCAAGCAACGCTCCAATGCCTAGATGCCATCGAGCAGAGGCTCGATGAGAGGGATGCCTGCCACCACTCAAGGCATTCCCAGAGGTCACAATCACCGCTGGCGTCCTCTATGTCATCATCCTCATCACCCTCCTCCTCCAACTCATCATCCTCCTCTGACGCCAGCGGGCCCTCAACAATGCCCGAGGAGGAGACGACCAACAGAACCGTTGATGGCCCCCCCACAGAACAAGAGGGTACCCATGGCGTCAACACATCTACTCCCATACAACTGCTAGAGCCGGCTGAAGTAGAAGAAGAAATGCCTGAAGGCCTAGTGGATGATTCATCTGAGGGAGAAGGGGGGTGATCTGTACAACTTGCTTGCTGAGCAACCCCCAAGAGCAAAGACTTTAGCGGCTGATGCATTCTCTACACCGTCCGAGATTCTAGTCTTCGAGATGGCCAACTTCTATAGGTGCACCATCGACTATTTGACGATCCGGGACCAACAATTGTTGAACATTGCCCTGAGGTCACAAAAATAAGAAAAAGCTATCCTCTGGATCAATAAACACTTCTCTGTGTGACGCTGAGCACTCAAAGGAATGTTTTGCTAAGAATTCATCGTAGGGAAGATTCTGTTTAGAGTTCTAGAAGGCACCATGATCAAGAATATCATGCTCAGGACATGCCGACAACCGATCTACAATGCCACTTCAGCCTTAGCCAGGCGACTGCTAGCAGGGGTAGATAACTCACAACTGGTGGTTGATATGGTGAAGCATGTAGAAGAGCACAACCCCAACCTAGTGCTGCCCCCCCACAAGCATAGGGGGTATTGGTTCCTCTGTGTGGTGGATCTCTACTCCCACAATGTTACCGTGCTCAGCTGCTACAACACGGAGGTCCCCCACCTAGAGCACATCTTCCTCTTCCCTAAAGACACCAGCCTCAGGATCCTTCCTCTACATTTCCATCGGGTCTTCAAATAAGGCATCCGACGCCACAACAGCGTCTAGAACTTCTACGTGATCAAGGACTTCCCAGTTCAAGAAGACGCGGGGAGAGGAAATAGCACCTTCATTGTCTTACGCTCCATTGAGCTATTAAACATCTTTAGATATATATATGGAAGCTCTATGACACGAATTTCTATCATATCAGGAGTACCTATGCGCTGTTGTTGATAAAAGACAATCACTATTTTCGAGACCCAGAGCTTCCTGAGGATCTGCTAGAGACAAACTCTAATTCTGATTCTGATTCCCACTCTTCTCCACCCATTAGTCCTCTAAGAAATGAGGTCAAGGGCTCCTCTGACGTCTTCATGATAGGCAAGCAGATCGAGCACTTGCGATCCTTACTCACAACTGAAGGCGCTTCTACTTCTCCTATCATCTCTGACTCCATCATCAGCAACTTTGACCGTTCCACTTGTAGTTATCTATCTTGGGAATTGGTCAGTCAAATACTTCTACAACTTGCTGATTCTACTATTATAGATGTCATCTATGAGAAGAATAATGTGGTGGTCCCCATTTACGATCTACGGGACTTAGTCAAGGCTGGAAAATTTTAGCTATCACAGTGGCGTCGACTTACATCCTTCTTTTACAAGAGAAGATTGGACAACTCTACATTGCACATCCGATGCTGTTCAATGACCTATGCCTAGACGATGAATCTGGGGTTCATGAGCTGTTCCAACTTGAAATCAAGAAGCGTCTGCCGTGCATAATGTTCCTTCCACTACTGCATGACAACCATTGGATGCTTATCATGATATACACCCACACCCACGTGGGTATCTTCTACAACAACTCAAACGCCAACAACGACTGGCCAACGGAGTTTGCTACAGTGCCAGAAACATCCCTCGAATGCTAAGCCAAGAAATACTATACCGAGGTAGTGGCCAAGATAAAGCCACATATTCCAGACCCAGGGGCAACCTGGAACGACTTTCATTTCTGCCACTGCAGTCCACAACAAGCTCCACTATCAAATGACTATGGGATATATGTGCTTCACTGGATATCACACGTAGTAGCACTGAAGAAAGCACCAGAGTAGCTCCATGACATTGACTACCACAGTCAATGGGGAGAATATGTCATGGAGCTCCTAATTGCTGAAGGCGCACACATCCGCTGAACCCTCACTGATCCATGACTATTCTCTCCTATTCATCTCACCACTCTTGGATAAAGTGTGGGACAAGTTTGGGGGAGGACTTCATAGCATCAGTGAGGGAGGTACTCTAAATTTTTTCCTTCTTTCCCTCCCCCCTCATCATACTCTATGTATACATGTATATAAATGTCTGATAGTAAGCAATACATACACCATATATGCATACTGTCTGTTCTTTGAAATTGTAAAAATTACTTTATCGTAAATATTTGGTACAACTTCTTCCAGTTTGTTCTCTTTGTGCCTAAGGCGGTGTACATTTCTTCTATGCTATCTTGAAAATGTAGTCTTAAACGACAAAGACTATAACTTTTCTATGCCAACTTTGAAAAATAATCTCATTCCAGCTAAGAGACATGCATGTGAAGGAAAAAACTACCCAAATAGCAAACTCCTTTTTCCCTACCCATCAAAATCCCAAAAAGAGAGGAAAGCCTTATGAGAGTGAATAAAAACATGAGAGTTGTGCCAAAAAAACACTTGTCTTCTTAAAAGTACCCATCTTTAGGCATGGTAGATCCAGTAGTGTAGTACATAGGATGTGAAATCACTACTCTAAAGCCATCTGGCTTGGACTGCATGGACCACTTTCTCGTTAACGGACCTGTACCTGGATGGACCGATGAGAAGCAAGAAAAACCCAAAATCCTTAAGCCTTCCCAAAAACCCCACCTTCTACTCCCAAGATTCAAGCAGTTTGGTGTGAAAGCTAACTTCAAAATCATGCAACAAAAGTCTCACAAAAGCTGGGGAGAAAATTTTTGTTTAATAAGGCAAGAAAAGTAAAGTTCATTATTCATGGTCAGACGTAATTTTCCCCAGTACATTCCAAAATCCACTTAACCCTTTGTCCAAAGACTACGCCTGGTTTTGAAAAGTACCACAAATAAAAGTTTTAAAATAAGTACAAATTGATTGAGGACAATCAAAATGCTAAGTTTGGGGGAGTTGATAACACCCATTTTATGGCTGCTACAGCTTATATTTTACTATCAAAATAGCCTCCAAACCTAACTTCCTCTCCGTTTTATCTTATTTGTTGTAAAGAAATAATGCCCACTATGCCCCTGATAATATTTCCCGTCTTTTGCAGAGTTTCTCTTATTTTTCCACAAAAAGAGCACCAATGGACCCCTCAAGTCCATCAGCAGTGAAGTACCCATCCCGGCCCAGTGGCGTGCGAAGCGACACACCCTCTTACCCTTCACGGTTGCTGCCCGATACGATGAAAACCCAACGCGGGTGTGTCACACGGGAGTCCTGGCCACTACAACTCTTTACCCGATAAGGTGCCTTACTCATCATGTTCGCCACCCGAAGATGTCGACTACATGATATGACTACCTCTCGGTGCAACAACCCGCCAAAGTCCTATCCCGCCATGCGCTATGCACGATGAACTCACTGCCTGACACGATTGATGGCCCGACATGCGTGCCGGGCGACAAACACATCAACCCCCTCCCGATGACCTCGAGAATGCTGCCAGAATGAAGAACACATGGTCCAATGAAAGCCATAATGCCCATCAACTCGCTGGCTATAAATAGAAGCTACAAGCCTATGATGGGACAGGTCAGAACCCTAGGAGAGCTAACTCTTAGAGAACAAGAGCTAGTTCCTCGAGTTCCAGGGCCTGCCGGGCGATACTAGGTGAGCACACCCCCAACCCAAGAGGGATGTGAGGAGTTCACTTGGGAACCATTCTTGTAGCCGTAAGAAGAGCGACATAACCCTCAAGGCTACTTCAACAATGTCAAGTTCCTATTTGGGCTTCAACCCGAGACAGCTCACCCACCTATACCAGGCACGAGGAACTCGAGAGCCTTAAGATAATGTTCACCTGATATGTATCCTAACCCGACACGATACCCTACCCAATATGGTCTATATTCGTCATGACTACAGCCCGACACAACCATATCGGGTAGAGGGTCCTATCCCGATACACCCTTTACTCGTCATGGTTCATGACCGGACACATTCGAGAACCTGACACAGTCGTATCTCGATAGGGCCCCTGCCTGGTACTGGGTTAACATTATCTTAGGTGTCTACTTCTATGTACTTTAATCTCCTAAATCAAGGAGACCAATATCTATCTTCCCTTTTACAACATTTACTTTCCTTTAATTACAACATTGTAACTAAAACTTTCTGTCTATTTATGATTATTGGAATCTGTGGATTTTATCTCATATTGTTCTGTATATGGCTTCCTTTCATTGGATGATTTCTTTATAGCATCTGAGTTCTAGTCTCTTCTTTCTGAATCACACTTTTAACTAGCTATCAAATCATGTTTCTTGTTTTGACTCCTTTGAGAGAGGGATGTCGTAAACTCTAGAGCTTGGTCTGATTCAGGAGTACGAGAGTACCCAGAATCAGGGCTGCCCCAGCCTATCTTTCCACTCTTGTCCATGCTTGGTACCCTTGAGAGAGGGAACTTAGTGCATGACTAGTTGGTGTCTTCTTTGAGAGAAGGAGGCACAAGATGTAGGCCACCGCCGCTTGTTACGATTAAGTTTTCTTCCTTTGTGCTATACTCTGAAGATAGTCTTATCTCCTCATTTTCCTTTATATAAAAACCTCCATAAAAACTAATAAATCCCAAGCTTTAATCCTTCTGGTAACTCCCCTTGGAGATAGGTTTTTAGTTTTATTCTTTATAATTCTTTCTCGTTGCATCAACCCTTAACCTTTGACTTTTTCAACGTTCTTAGACAAGTAAAATTTGAGTTTCGAAGCGCTATTATTCCAATCCCTGTGTTCGACCCCGAACTACTTTGAGCCTGTGCTAGTTGTAGGAGTCTTAAACATTAGGGTATTATAAATTACTAAAGTATGATGAAATAGACATGTCTCCTTTTTTTTGGACCCACATTTAAGGCTTGTCAGATAGGCAAAAATCTTACATAGATGCTCACCGACAGGAATGACAGTTCAAAGGAGGTGATCACATCTGTCTGAAGATCTGACCTATTTGATATTTGGCCAAGAATAAAGGAAAGCACAGTCCTCATTATGTGGGACCCTTTGAGATCCTTGAAAGGGTTGTGAATGTGCCTATCGTATTGATTTGCCACCTCAGTAATGTGCCATGCATAATGTCTTCCATGTATCGAATCTGAAGCCTTATGTCAAAGACCCCAGTCACATTCTGAATCATGAGCCCACCAATGGCTAGTACAACCCTTCAGTAGATAAACAACATGGTTCACCTTTACTCTTCCAAGATATTGAGGATTTTCAAAGCCTTCTCAAGCTCCATCAGCCACATATCCACATTCGTTGGGTCCATTGTATCTGCATAATAAATCACTCCAACATGTCTCAACCATTCAAACATCTTCCCAAAACCATGGGATTCTGCATTAGGGATAGCTGCCCTCGCTTGAGGTATGAGCGCTCTATCCTCCATATGCATAATTGTGGCCATTAGGTGTCCAAACATGGATTGAAACATTGGATTGACATGGTTTTTGGGTCAAACTGAGTCACCACAGGCTACTCTGACCTCATCTCATGCACTCTATCTTCACGTGCCTACCTCCTAGCACCACCTCCTGGCACAACAGAACTACTCTCATCATGATCTTCATGGTCTTCATACATATTGCATAAGCAGAAGCTATAACCAGACATGTTGGATTATGTAAGAATAGAAACAAATCCTAGTGTTATGTCCCTATAGACTCAGCAAACCTAGTGCTTTGATACCAAGCTATCAGTGTGACACAGTGCCACACCAAATGAGATTAATAAAAAAAAACATGCGATCAACAACTAATTAACCATACAACAGAAAATAGGGTAAATTAAAATCAATTTAGACATTACCATATTGTTTAAAAACATTACATAAAGGTCCAACAACTTGTATATCAATACATACCATTTTAGGCATTTACACATATCTGTATAGTGGCATCAACCATGACTTATATACAAAAGAGATGTTCCACATAGACATGCCATATATACAAACAGAGGCACACTGCCAAAAACTATATTTCAATATACATATCATCTACAAAACATCCCCTAGCCAGACCAGAGAGTACATGGATTACTCTAGGACTCTACAACTACTACCCAACCTTTTACTTCTAATGCTCTCCAAGCTCCTCCTCCTCAACAACTCAATCCTTACCACACTACTGACATCCACCTAAAAATATGTAGTGACCCACAAAGTGAGACCCATCTCCCAAAAAGATATAACTCTCAACCAATGGTTATTGGTCACAACATATATATTATTAAAATGATAAGAAGATTAAACTGATTAAGAAGTTAAAGAATAATAAGTTATTCAAGATGGTTAAATAGATTAAGCAAGATAAATAAATAGGCAGAGCAACATATAATGCTAGCAATAATGTGAAGGAACATGTAAGACCATCACCTACTAAACAATTAATTTCTCTTACTACATTATATAACAACTACGTAGTATAAGAGAACAATTCAAGGGTTAACACCGAATGTGAAGCTTGTATAACCCTAAGTGGATATAATACATGGATGTATTACGTCTTTTATTAAGACCCAAGGAATTGAGGTATACCACTCAACTCCAACTAACCAATTCTAAGTCAAAATTAGTGCCATACAAGATTTGTAGGATAGACAAAATCCTAAGATCTCTTCTGCCCTCGGCCAGTACAAGTCTGCTACAGTGAAATATATGTCTAGCTACAAAACAACCTAGTCTTCTGTTGGTATATTGGTCATGGAACTAGTGAACAACCTAGTTTGTACTTGAATGGTCATGATACTAGTGAGACCATGGTATACAAAATCCAAAGATCTGAGGTACAACCATAGTTGTCCTAAATCACATCATATATACTGAATCATAATCAATTAAGGTATGACCTTGACCGTTCCCCTGCTAAGGTATGACCAAAACCATCCTTGTGAACATGAATATACTCAATAGTAAATGACTTTGAGCTTCCACTAAAGGATATCTCGTTTCACCATCCAACAAGTCCTAGAACTGAAATGGATCTATGGCACATGGCACTCCATGATTAGGGTTTCACTTGATTAGTTAAGTTCATTCAGGTGATTTAAGGCTGCATCAATCAAGTTTCATACAAACCCCAAAAGCATTCTACTAAAAACAAGGTAGGTTGTAACTTCAGAAGATATAAAAAGTAAGAGATGTAATGTTGATCACAAAATCACATGGTACTACTTCATTGACATACATGAGTCCATAACCATCATTATACCATCATGTGTCACAAAACTATGTCTAAGGTGATAAGACCATCACATCACTCCCTGCAAGAACATCATTCTCTTTCCATGCCTCATCCAGGCTCATCATACCATCACCACACTTGTGATACATAATCTGAACATAACCTTGCATATAAAAACTATGAAGTTCACATGACAACATACTTGGGTTACAACAACATAGAGAAAAAAAATACATTCATCATCATTCTAGTCACACAAATAGCTGTGTACCATCATCACTTACTTGCATTAGGGTTAAGTTCATGAGAATAGTTTGAGTATCATTGTCAAACAACATTTTACTAAAACCTAAGGTTTATATTCATTAAAGGGAAAAGGTAAGACTATTAGATCATGTGTAACCAAGCACTAATGAATTACATTTACTAAACAACAAATAAAGATAAATCTTAATTCTTATCAAAACCGTGGAAGAAAATAAGTCAAGCATCATCATAGACAATAGAACTAGGAAATTATAGAGACCAGGAACTCACAATTTCTCATCGACCACTAAGGGTCAAAGATGTCATCAACCATTGAGACTAGAGTCACCATCCTTGGTGACCGATGAGACTAGTCACCTTCAACAACCATTATATCTAAATGACATCATCGACCAAAGAGAACATGGAACATTGGCGACTGAAGAGATCCATGAAGATTTGGCGACCAATAAAGTTTCAAAACTTAGAAACAAAAACATTGAAGTCTCTTCGACCACACCAAGGAAATATTGAAGACCACTCAACATCAATGTCTCATCGACCACACAAGATCAAACTCAGTGACCACACAGGTGAAAGCTTGGCGACCAAAGGGGATGCACACCTATGAGACCCCTGACCTTGCTTAGAGTGTTGAACGAGATTAATTATCATAATTGAGTGATTAAAAAATTTAATCCAACCTTGTGATATGTTTCAATATCATGTGAAGATTAATTTTCAAGTTTGGTCCAATTTGGACAATGTTTGTGCAAGTTATGCAATTTTATGTACATTTTGGACTTTTCTACAATTTACCCAAATATGAGGTTTTACTTGCAATTTTTCACATTCATTATGATCCTTAGATGTTCTCTTATCATTCTTTTATCTTGTTGGGCCAGGGGGTGCCTATTTTTACCTTGGTTTGGAGGTATTACTCTTCAAAGGTAACTTAGGACATACCCCTTCATGGATGAGCCACCTTGAGAAGCAATCAAACGATGGTTCTCCTATTTGGTTGACATCCGATGGTCATCACCATGTGGTGATAATTACTGGTGGTATCTAAAAGTGGTAGTTCAATGGTTTTCTTGGTTGGGTTCTCTTAGACGTGTGGTTCACTTAAAGGAGGTGATCAAACGATGGTTCATCACCTAGTAAGCTAGGGTTTCAAGAACCGATGGTTATCATGTGTTGGAAACTGATGTCCACCCTGGGAGGTCATCCTCTAGTGGTCTATAAGACCCACAAAATTAATGGAGCTAATGTTTGCATGCCGATGATAGCTATAAGCCATGGACACATGGCTAAGCTACTAGGACACCTCAAACTTCTCTTCTCCCTTATCTATAAGCTTTATATACCCTTCCTTTGGCACCCAAATGAAACCTTTGGACACTTATCTCTTCCCTGAAGTTATAGCTTCGTCTTTCCCCTTCTTGGTTTCAACAAAGGTGCCCAAGAAAGAAGAAGATAGCTGACCTTCTAGCTGGGGCATCCAGGGTTCAAATCTACCCTCATCTAGGGTTTGTGAAGCTCCCTTTAGGAGATCTTGACCTAAAATACTAAGTTTTTCCTTCTATTCTTTGTTTCTTTTTCTTTTATTCTTCCTCCTACCTTCTTCTTGGATAGAACTATGGTTTTCCATGGTAAATCTTGCTCTAAATCTTAAAGAACATATCATTCTTGCTCCTTATACCTAGGGTTTGCTTCTCTTATGGAGAAAGGAGCTAGTTGGCCGAGTTCAAAGCTTATACTTGGGGTTCCTACCTTCCTTGTTCGAGTTTTCTTTCTGTTTGGAGCTACATATACTTCCTAGAGGTGAGTTATATAACTTTCCTCACGTTTATTGCTTACTACCACCCTTGCATATTCATGTTCTTCCTCTAAAATGAAGATCCAAGCATATAGAAACTACCTTTGCCTAAGGTTTCAATTTTAATTCTATTTCTTGAGTAGTTTATAACCTTAGATGAACCTAAAATTTGGTGCAACACCTTCCTGAGGAAAAGGAAGTCTTATACCTTGCTTAACCATGAACTGATGGTACACTTGGGATCACAAATTATGGTTCCTTCTATGTGTTAATGAATTGTTTTCCTTCTTTTCTTGGTGGCCGATGGTTTAGCACCTTTGAATAACCAATGGTCTCTACTTTTTTGATCTTTTAATGATTCTAGTGCACTATGATAACCTAGACTTTTCTCTCTCCACCTGTATCTTGTATGCACTCATCCTTGTACATATTCCTCACTATAACCCTTAATTTTTGATTAAATGTACCTTGATGCTTAGTTGAATCATCTCTTACACCTGTGTCTTAGGTGGACACTCAATTTTGCCTTTAAACTTAAGTTTCAACTTATTAACATATTGCCATCTTGAAAATTACTTTGAACCAAATTTGTATCCTCAAATTACTCCCTAAGGTATGTCACGTTGTAGAGATTTCAATTAGCTTACCTATGGTACAAAAATTGCCTTGATCAGACAGTCATAGCCCAAGTTATGGACTAATGAAGTTTGGGGCATTTTCATGTGTACTCATGATTTTAAAACGTTTTCAACCCCTTTTGGGCCCAAAGTTAGGTCGTGCGGCCCATTTAGCCCTTTCTCTCCCCCTTTCCTTGGTGATCCAAAGCGTCCCCCTTGACCAATCAGATGTCTTGAATCCTAGAGTAAACATTTTGAACCCTTCAATCTCATGCCCTCGGATCTGGGCCTCCATACAACAGATGTGGGGTGATATTGTACCTTTGTACAAGGACCAGTGCCAATGTCATCAGCCACCACCTATCAAAGGTTGTCACCCTCCCCCCCTCTTTTTCCATGATTCCAACCCTAAATCCTTCCTATTTAAGTACCCCCTTTGTTTTCCCCTATTCTTTTGTGACTTTGTGAACCCTAGCCCCTTCTTTTCTTACCCCTTCTTCTCTAGCCATTAATGGTGACGCCCTCCTCCTCCACTGAGGGCTTTGAGCCCTAGATACTTTTGGGTCTTGTATTTCCTTCCTTTGACTCTGAGAGATCAAGAGGGTTCCTCCCAACAATGTTTTGACATCTTTCCATGGCTAGGGCTGCAACAAGCCCCCTCCACGGCCCGCTTCTCACTGGAATGACATCAGTCAATGTGTGCATCATGCCTCACCTAGCACAGCTGCTAGATCAGGATGACCCGAGGTAGGCCGGGCCTCACTAGCCCCTTTCGGCTCAACTCTAGTGGCCCACTGCTGGCCCTAAGTCCCACAGTAGGGACCACATCCCAGCTAGCCCATCCAAGACCCAAAGGGGGCACATGTGCTGAGGGGAGCTCCATGGATCCCTCTGATCAATGATCAATAGCCGCACTGATTAGATAATTCAAGGTGATTTCAGATTTTTCCATTTAGATCTCACCTAAACCTTCTAAAGATCATAACATTTGATTCCCTTGGCTAAATCTATTATGTAATATATAAATTTTGATATAGAGAACTTGATATTTTTAATGGGATTAGTTTGATGGCCTATTTATGTTCATAATGCTATTGATTATGCTAACAACAATAATATTTGATCTCTTTCTACATGTTTGATGCCATCTAATGCTTAAGCTTGCTCCTTTGTGCCTTAAAATCCTATATACTAATATCAGTACCTTGTATATCTTCATGCACAGGGATTCAAACTTTATCCATCTTTGGTGCCCTAAAATGACTTAATGTTGCTTGAATACCCTTAAATGAATCTATATGCAAAAGTTACTCTATTTTATGTTATTACCTGTTCAAGTGTGCTTCAAATGTCTATGAATGCTCTAAAATAGTAACTTTCACCCTCAAATACAATCATTTTGTATCATGATCCTTCTTGGACCCTAGTGATAACCTTGTGGCACTTAATGTGTCTTTATATGGCCTTTAGTGATGAATGTTAAACCTTATGCTTTCATTGATTTAAAATTACTCAAAGATGTTTATGTAGCCTTGGAATCAGTAAATTATCATGACTTGTATCCCTTTTTCCCTCATTAATCATTCATGTGATCTAATGTGACTAACAGACCTAATGTTAACTTGAAATGTGATCTAGTCTGAATGTTGATAACCAAGTTGCTAATCTTATGTAAACCTAGCCCCTTTGATCTACCCTATTCTCTTTTATGAATATATGACTTGGAACTAAGACCCTATTGCATGAAATGAATATAATGTAACTAGTTGTGATTTTGCATGATTAACCATGTTCATAACATAGACCTCATGATTCTCCTACATCTAAATCAGATCTTAAGTTTATCATGGTTTTACGCTTAGTGTGGATGGTTCACCTAGACCTAGGGCTAAATGATGATCCTTGAATTATGTCAGTTAATGACATGCATGCTAGGAAGTTTGAAACTATGCTTTAATCAATTGAAACTTAGGACTAGGGGAATATCCACACGAATCTTATGATGTTTAGATGTTACTTGCCCTATTGTTCTGAGACCCCATGTCTATATCTTTTCCTTGCGAGGTACCCTTGGTTTGGATAATGTTTTGGATCTGACTCATGAATCATAACTTGTAAGGTATGCTTACTCTCTTGACCCTACTATGGTATTGTCTTGATTTATGTATGCTTGTATAAATGTTTGGCTAGATAAATACTTGTTTGAGCTACTATTCCCTATGAATACTACTTTTATGTTGATTATACTATGTTGACAAACCTTGAACATAATTTAGAGAAATCCATTATATACCTTGGTGCACCTGCTTGAAGTTTTTGGGTAAGGACACCAGCTCGGGCATCTTACTTGATAAGATGGACCATGATGATATAAGGGTTACCTCTTGCTGATGACCTTGAGGCCCCTTATGGATTGGGTAGTTAATGTTGAGAACCCTTATAGACTCTTCCATGAGAAGTTAATCTATAAGAATTATGGTTGATATAATGGATAAAGAAATCTAAAACATGCTTTGTATAAATGAAAGTCATTAAGTGTTTTACCTTGTTTCTTGTTCTTGCTTATTATGATGTTTCTAGCCAATCAACTTTTATAATACTTTTAAATTGTGGTTACATGTTTTTCATAGCATACTTAATGCTTTAGCATTAATGTATTTGTTTATTGAATTCATTGTTTCCAAATGAAGATCTACTGCACTCGAGACTCTAAGCTCTGAAATGCAATACAAATGGGTATACTTGAATCTAGAAATGGGTACATGCCTCTCTATCCCTTTTAGTATCTTGTTATATCTTGTGTTACTGCTTTTACATATATATTGCCTGTGTGAAATATTCGATCCATTCTAGGGACATACGCCCAGGTCCACTCACCTTTGGTTGTGTAGCCATTAGGAGTGTGGAATTAGGGTAACAAATGGTTCTGTGAAAAATGGTATTAGAGCGGTACACATAGGCCTCTATATCTGTTTCAGGCATAACACATCTTAAGGACTGAGGAAGGATTAAAATCCTTTCCTCAAGTTTAGAGAGTCTTCTAGAATCTCATCTCTTCTTTAAGGACCACCTAAGACACCCAAGTACATGATGATTATGTGGTCTTCTCATATCCTCATGTGATTATTCTCTCATGACTATTAATCACACAAAATCTCGATTTTGGGGTAGCTTATGCATGGAAAAAATACAACACATTTGAAATCATGAAAGTTGATCAAGATGATAATGCCATGATCTGACTTTAAATTGAAAACCCTATTTGATGTATGAAATTACACTTGGAAGCAATGTACTCATATTTAGAGTTTATGAAACTCAATGTTACCTGACTTAGTATAAGTACCTCCTATGTTTAAGGTAAACCCTTGTGTGGTGAAATTAAGAGGAACTCATGTTTTACACCTTATGCTTGATGAGGTCTATGCTTCTCTATTGATTTCTTAAACCTCAAACATAGTTAAAAAAACTCTCCACTATTTGATATGTGAATGACCATGCCACAAAATGACCATGTCTTTGGAACCCTAGATTATGGTGTGAAGACTTGTTGTAAGAGGAAAATCCCCTATTGACCATTACTCCTCTTTGTATACTCAATTTGATTAACATGATGGACCTAGATCTCAATATTTCCCAATTATGCTCAAACTCTAGAGTTCTCAAATTGACTTCTCAATTTCCAAAATCTACCCTTACCTTGAACTTGAAAGGAAGGGAATGAAATCGTGACCTTGGTCTTATAAAACCTTGAAATATTGTTGCCCCACTTTGATCTTGATGTTTGACTCATGATTATGTGAAATACAAGTTGGTAGTTGATACTCTTCCTATTTGGATATGCTTGATGACTCATGATTAGTATAGACTAACGTGCTGGACTAGGGTGGTAGTTGACGTTTGACTCCCCCAACCTAGGTCATATCCCTATTGTGATTGCCTCTACATTTTTACTTTGATGTTTATTCAGAGTTAGAAAGGTTATCCCTTTCACACTATTTTGATTTCTTGACCTAAACCTCTAATAGGTCAATTCCATGATGACTTTGATACTCAACCTTGAATCTCGATTTGATATTGAAATATGACGGTGTTGACTATAGTTAGTGGTTAAGTTCCTAGAAGGACCTAAGTCTAGTTCATTCATCAATGTTGAACACCATTATAATGAAATGGATTTTGATACCTTGAAGTGTTGATCAAATCATGCTTGGAATTTTTCTTGATTGTTGCTCGATTGTTGTATATGGATGAATGACCATCTTTATCTCTAAATAAGAATCTAAACCTAGATTCAAAATGCTTGGACCCATGACTTTAATGTCCAAACTTGACTCTCGATATTGATGTATGAAATCTTGACTCATGATCTTTGATCTTGATTTTGACTTGACTCCTATGATCATCCCGTTTGGATCTTGAGATCACCCTCGATATATGACTAATGAACTTCATGTTCCTAAATCTCAAAAATTGAAATGATGACTATGACGAATTTCTCAATTTATTACTTGAGGGTGAGCTCCATGTGGACTAGGGTGGAACCTTCCATCGATTTTGAGCACAAAATCATGATGTTGAAAATGATGTTGGTCTTGAATTGTTGAAATGAAAAATCTCAATCGTGGATCCCACATAGGCCAATGTAGAAGTTAGAACCCTACAATTTTGGGAATTAAAGTCATGTATTACTAGTGAACTCTATTTGATTGATCTAGTATATGATCTCTCCAAATGGTGATCTATATGAAAATCTTTACAAATATAGGACTTGTGTGATAATCTTTCACAATTTGATGATCCATGTGACTATGTGTTTACCATGATACTCGATTTCTCAATTTCAAAATTAAATGGACATTATAACTGGTGGTTATACATTATGATAATACTAGGAAGATCTTAATGTTTGAATGGGAAACTTTCAATCTCGATTGGCGACTTGTTTTAATTTTGGGGACAATTTCTTTTGAGATGGGGAGGTGTGATAACCTAGACTTTTCTCTATCCACATGTATCTTCTATGCACTCATTCTTGAACATATTCCTCACTATAACCCTCAATTTCATGATTGAATGTACCTTGATGCTTAGTTGAATCTTCTCTTACACATCTGTCTTAGGTGGACTCAAATTTTGCCTTTAAATTTAAGTTTCAACTTCTTAACAAATTCCCATATTGCAAATTACTTTGAACCAAATTCGTATCCTCAAACTACTCCCTATGTCATATTGTAGATATTTGAATTATCTTTCCAACGGTTCAAAAATCACCTTGATCGGACAATCATAGCACAAGTTATGGACTAATGAAGTTTGGAGCATTTGCATGTGTTTTAATTGATTTTAAAACGTTTTCAACCCCTTTCGGGCCCAAAGTTAGGTCACGCGGCCCATTTATCCCTTTCTCTTCCCCTTTTCTTGGTGATCCAAAGCATCCCCCTTGACCAATCAGATGTCTTGAATCCAAGAGTAAATATTTTGAACCCTTCAATTTCACACCGTCTGATCTGGGCCCCCATCCAACGGTGGCGGGGTCATCTTGTACCTCCATACAAGGATCAGTGCCAATGGCACCGACCACCACCTACCAAAGGTTGGCGCCCTTTTTTACACCTCTTTTTCCATGATTCCAACCCTAAAACCTTCCTATTTAAGTACCCCCTTTGTTCCCCCTATTCTTTTGCCATTTTTTGATCCCTAGCCCCTTCTTTTCTTACCCCTTTTTCTCCAGCCATTAATGGCAGTGCTCACCTCCTCCAGTGAGGGATTCGAGTCCTATATACTTTTGGGTCTTGTATTTCCTTCCTTTGACTCTGTGATCTCAAGAGGGTTCCTCCCATAACTTTTCGACCTCTTTCCATGGCTAGGGCTACAACAAGCCCCTGCCCCGACCAACTTCTCACTGGCATGATATCGGTCGACGTGTGCAGTATGCCTCACCAAGTGCGGCTGGTAGACCGAGATGACCTGAGGTGGGCCAAGCCTCACTTGCCCCTTTTGACTTAGCTCTAGTGGCCTACCGCTGGCCCTAAGTCCCACAACAAGGACTACATCACCGTCCGGCCCATCCAAGACCCAAGGGAGGCACACGTGCTGAGGGGAGCACCATGTAGCCCTTTGATCAATGATCAAAGGCTGTGCTGATCAGATAAATCAAGGTGATTTCAGATTTTTCAATTTAGATCTCACCTAAACCTTCTAAAGATCATAACTTTTGATTCCCTGGGCTAAATCTATTATGTCATATATAAATTTTGATTTATAGAACTTGATTTTTTAATGGGATTAGTGTCATGGCCTATTTCTAATCGTAGTGCTACTGATTATGCTAAAATGATAATATTTGATCTCTTTCTACATGTTTGATGCCATATGATGCTTAAGCTTGCTCCTTTGTGCCTTAAAATCCTATGATATCCTAATATCAATACCTTGTATATCTTCATGCATAAGGATTCAAACTTTGTCCATCTTTGGTACCCTAAAATGACTTAATGTTGCTTGAATACCCTTAAATGGACCTATATTCAAAAGTTCCTCTCTTTTATGATGTTACCTGTTCAAGTGTGCTTCAAATGTCTATGAATGCTCTAAAATGGTAACTTTCACCCTCAAATACAATCATTTTGTATCATGATCCTTCTTCGACCCTAGTGATAACCTTGCAATACTTAATGTATATTTATATGGCCTTTGGTGATGAATCTTAAACCTTATGCATTCATTGATCTAAAGTTTCTCAAAGATGTTTATGTAGCCTTGGAATCAATAAATTATCATGACTTGTATCCCTTTTCCCCTCATTAATCATTCATGCGATCTAATGTGACTTAAGGCCCTAATGTTGACTTGAAATGCGATCTAATTTGAATGTTGATAACTAAGTTGCTAATCTTATGTAAAACTAGCCCCTTTGATCTACCCTAGAATCTTTTATGCATCTATGACTTGGAACTAAGACCCTATTGCATTAAATGGATATAATGTGACTAGTTGTGATTTTGCATGATTAACCATGAAGATAACATAGACCTCAAGCTTTTCCTACCTCTAAATCCGATCTTAAGTTTATCATGGTTCTACTCTTAACGTGGATGGTTCACCTAGACCTAGGACTAAATGTTGATCTTTGAATTGTGTTAGTTAATGACATGCATGCTTGGAAGTTTGGAACTATGCTTGAACTAATTAAAACCTAGGACTAGGGGAATATCCACATGACTCTTATGACGTTTAGATGTTACTTGCCCTATTATTCCGAGACACCATGCTATATCTTTTCCTTGTGAGGTACCCTTGGTTTGGATAATCTTTAGGATCTTACTCATGAATCATAACTTGTAAGTTACACTTACTCTCTTGACTCTACTATGGTATTGGCTTGATTGTATGTATGCTTGTATAAATTCTTGGCTAGATAAATACTTGTTTGAGCTACTGTTCCTTATGAATACTACTTTCATGTTGACTATACTATGTTGGCAAACCTTGAACATAATTTAGAGAAATCAATTATATACCCTGGTGCACCTGCCTAAATTTTTGGGCTAAGGACACCAGGTCATGCGTCTTACTTGATAAGACGGACCATTATGATACAAGGGTTACCTCTTAGTGATGACCTTAAGGCCCCTTACAGATTGGGTAGCTAATGTTGAGCACCCTTACAGACTTTTCCAAGAGAAGTTAGTCTAAAAGGCATACTGTTGATATAATGGATACAAAAGTCTAAAACATGCTTTGTATAAATGAAATTCATTAACTGTTCTTGCCTTGTTTCTTGTTCTTTCTTATTATGATGTTTCTATTCAAGCAACTTTTATAATACTCATATTCAAGTGTCTAAATTTGGAGAGAAACTTTTAGCGAGTGCTCTCTAACATCTCTCTAGCGAGTGCACTCAATGGTGATTGCCGCCACGGGTGGGGCGGGCTCCTCCGCCTCGCTCCCCACTGCCCCTACCTTGGGTTCCTGGTTTGACCCTACTATCGATGTCACAGTTGGCCGAGTGTGGGCGGATGCCATCTCCTGACCTCTGGTGGTCCACAACAGCCTCACCCCTGTCGTAGCCCTAGGAGACCCCAAAGGTCTGACCTTTTAGATGGACGACGAGCGGCCTTGGATGAAGATGCCGGAGCCGGTGGTGGATGAGATGGATGTGTTCCATCAATTCTCCTTGATCGTTCAAGTCATGGGAGCGAAGAGAAAAGTGCATCACCAACCAGCTTTTCGGGTGGATGCTCAGGACTTGGAGGCCGCGAGGAGAGCTGCAGTGTTCGTTCTTGGCTGGGGGGCTGTTCCTTGCCCGGTTCATGAGCGAGGAGGATCTGAGAACCACCCTGGAAAAAGGGCCTAGGTTCTTCGATAATAAGTTGGTGATTGTCAGGAGATGGTCTCCCGAGGCCGACATAAGGATAACGACTCTTTCTTTGACACCAGTGTGGCTTACCTTCCCTGAGGTTGGGCTCCATTAGAGCAGAAGAGCCATCACCATCATCTCCTGTGGTGTTGGCAAGCCCAAGGTAATCGATTTTCACTCTGAAGGAAGATACGAGGGTGCTTCCCATGTGTGTGTCGAGATCAAAGCAGACAAGAAACCTCCTGATGAGGTGATGGTGGAGATGCCGTATGGTAAGGAACATGCTTTCAAAGTGGTCTACGATGCTCTCCCACTACATTGCCACACCTGCAAGGTGTTTGGGCACTTCCCTGGGGACTGTCCTGGGGCTAGATCCTCTCACCCCACACCCCCAGTGACCCGGGGCCGTGAACTGAGCAAGAGGCCTGGTAGGCGGAGAGAAGGTAGGGCTAGCAGGGCTAGGGTGAGTCTGGGGAGGAAGACTGCTGAGAAGGCGGCAGTGAATGAGGGTGTGTCGGCTACTGAATCCGCTGGGCTCAAACCTGTGTGTCGTCTCTGAGCGTGGGGGTGGTGGTGGACTCTTCGGTGGGGGTCAGGGAAGCTGTGGGTGGGCTTCCAGCCAGTAGCAACCAATTCTCCATCCTGGAGAACCTAGATCCTGACGACCTGTTTGATGAGCTGTCCGACATAGCCAGTAGGAGGGTATCGGTTGGGGGGTTTGAAACACCTAAAGTGCATATTAGGGAGGAGTGCAGCCCCGATGAGGTGATGGCTGCGACTGCCACAAAGGAAGTAGAGGTGAGAGTGATTGAAGCCTCAGTGAATCCTTTTCATGTTCTTGTTGATCAGGGATCTGAGGATATCACCTTGGCATCACCGAGAAGGGCCAACACCAGATCCCAAGGTACAGACAAGAGCTTAAGGGACAGTGGCTACACAAGAGGTAGGGGAAGAGGGTCGAGCATCCGTGGAAGGGGTGCTATCTCCAACCTATCAAGATGAATCTCCTCACCTGGAATGTACACGACACTTCCCTGCCTGGAAAGTAGTGAACACTACGACATGTGATCGGAGAAAGAAAATCTAGCATCGTCATTTGCGTGGAAACTAGAATCAAAAGGTTAGTCGGGCAGAGGATAAATAATTTGTTTCCTAATGGTTGGGAGGCAGTGTCCAATCTCGCTAACATCGATGGTGGTAAAACTGCTGTGATTGGGACCCCAAGATTTGGGATATTCAAATGATATAGAGCACGACTCAACTGGTCCTTCTTAGTTGTATTAATATGGGAGGTTGGCACTATGTGATCACTACTGTGTATGGGTCCAACTCCGAATGCGAAAGAAGAATCCTGTGGGATACCATTGTCGCCTCCATGCAATATGATTTACCTCACCTTGTGATTGGGGATTTCAACCAGGTTTGGCGGGCGAGGGAGAAGAAGGGTGGGCTTCCCATCCCAGATTTCGTTCTTAGTAGGTTTAATGTGGCGGTGGATGCAACTAATCTCTTTGAGATCAACACCAAAGGGGGGATCATCATGTGGCACACCAAGAGGAAACCTATTTGTAGAATATCCAGCAACCTGGATAGAGCCCTTATCAATGAAAAGTGGTTGGACATCTTCCCGAATGCTGCCATAAATTTGGGTGCGCATCCTAACAATGACCATTACTAGATGGAGATGGAACTAGTGGAAAAAACGGCCCCTAATAGATCTTTCTGGTTCCTCAATCATTGGCTTTCTTGGCCGAGTTTTGAGGGTGTGGTGAAGGAAGCGTGGGGGAAGGAGATGGAAGGAAACCCAATGTTCAAAATCATCAGTAAATTGAAGAATGTCAAACTCGCTTTGAAAGCTTGGTCGAAAGGCTTGACGGACTTCCTGAATTTGATCAAAGAAGCGAGAGCAAGCTTTGAGGTTGCAACTGCCAATCTCAGACATGACCCGATGTCAGAGGTTCTAATGTTAGATGAAGAGAAGGCCAGTATGCAGTTTCTCCAATTAGAAAAAGCCGAAGAGGTCAGTTTTTGGCAGAGAAGTAGAATGAAGTGGATTCGTGATGGTGATTGCAACTCCAAGGTCTACCATGCTACTATAAAGAAAAACAATATGAAAGATAAAATCTACAATCTCATTGACTCAGATGGGAGGTTGGTGGACGAAGAGACTAAGATTGGCAATTTGGCGGTGGATTTCTTCAAAAGCCTGTATAGTCAGGACACATGTGTGGAGGATATCACATGTCCCCTACCACATAGAGTGTCAGATGCGATGAATAGAGAGTTGCTGAAATTAGCTTCAGATGAAGAGATCAAAGCTGCTACCTTATCGATTGGTGCTTCTAAAGCACCGGGACCAGATGGTTTCAATGCAAAAAAATTTCATGCATGTTGGGATATTGTGAGTGAAGACGTTTGCCGCACGGTTTGCTGGTTTCTTGTGGGTAGCAGAATGGTCAGGCAGGCTAATCACGCCTTCATCAGGCTCATTCCTAAACACAAGGCAGCCTCCAGTATGAATGATTTCCGCCCAATAGCATGATGCTCGGTCATTTACAAAATTGTGGCCAAGGTCATTGCGGGTAGATTGAAACCATTGCTACCATCTATTGTGTCTGTGAACCAGTCTGCGTTCATCAAAGGAAGGTCCATAGAAGACAACACGCTTCTGGCTTCAGAGTTTCTGTTGGACTTTCAAGTAAAAAACCGATCCAAAAAGACTTGCATTAAGGTTGACATTTCTAAGGCCTATGACCATGTCAGCTGGCCTTGGCTGTGGAGCACTATGAAGGTGATGTAGTTTGATAATAAGTTCATTGAGATAATCAAACAATGTGTTGAGACTAATTCCTTCTCTGTCTTAATCAATGGAGTCCCAAAAGGGATGTTCCAGGCTTCTAATGGCTTGAGATAGGGTGATCCGCTATCCCCCCTCTTGTTTGCTATTATCATGGAAAATTTATCCTATCTAACCAATGCTATGGAGGATGCTGGCTTAGTGAGAGCTTTCAAAGTGCAGGGCACTAAGGTTCTTAATCACACGATCTTTGCGGATGATGTCCTCTTTTTCATATCGGGACATGCTAAGTACCTCAGGGGTCTTAGTAGGATTCTTTTAGACTTTGGAAAAATTACTAGACTCTACATCAGCGACATCAAATCCTGGATTTTCTTTTCTAAGTCCTCTGATACTAGGAGAGGCAGACTTAAAGATGCTATTGGGGTTTCTGAAGGCAGCTTTCCTACTAGATATCTAGGTGTGCCTATATCTGGCGGCGTGGGGAAAGGAGAAAATTACAAGAGTTGTGTTGATAGCTTGCGTAATGTGCTAGATAAATGGTCTAGTATCCGCATCTCTATGGCTGGTAGAATGGTTTTGATCAATGTTGTGTTGATTAGCAAAATTAGATATTGGTGCAGGCTTGCTGAAATGCCGAAATTCATGATGGAGAAGTTTAGAAGTGTCATTGCTGGTTTTTTATGGAGCAGCAATACACCTGCTATAGTGTGGAAAATGATTGCGCAACCGTATTACTGTAGAGGTCTGAACATCAAGGATCCTAGTAGCTTGGCCTGGGAAGCTACTGCTAGGAGGATTCATGAGTTGTTGACCAAACCGAACTCCCTTTGGGCTAGCTGGATGAGCATGAGGTATATCAGTCTTGATCATAGCGGGAATGAAAGACAGATTTCTAGATGCTGGAGAAAAATGCAGGAAGTGTGGCTGCAAATTAAAGATAATTACAGTAGCAATCTCGGCAGGTGGCAACTATGCGGCAACCAGAAGCCTTGGATCAGCTGATGCTTCAACCCTCAAGTTGTTTGGGATCCGTTCCTTTGGCACAAAGGAAGATGTCCCAAATGGAGCTTTTGTTCCTACAGAACTATTATGAAGCGTCTATCTACCAAAGATAGGCTCACGAAATGGGGTCTGCACGTAGAGCAGCGCTGCTTGCTATGCTCTGTGGAGGATGAAACTCACAAACACTTGTTTTTTGAATGTAATTACTCCAAATACCTTTGGAGAAGAATGTCTTTGAAATGCGGATGGGGAGGCTCATCTCTGGATAATATGGATGATATTACCTCCTAGATGTTTGAGAAGACTTGTAGCAAAAAAAAGACAGACCCTTGGTGGGTGTTATTTTCTCAAGCATCATCCATTTTGTATGGACAGAAAGGAACAACAGGCTGCACGGGAAAGTGGCCTACGACAATATCTTAGGGTTTGATACTATTGTAAGTAGGCTGAGTTGGCAGGTTAGGGCCAAACCAGACCTCTTGAGGGGGGTTAATACTCATATAGCTCAGAGATGGGATCTCTTGTAGATCTTGTATATTATTTGGGATTTTGTGATCTCCCTTATATGGCTTTTTGCTGATTAGTGATATTTTACCTTATCCGAAAAAAAACTTTTATAATACTCTTAAATTGTGGTCACATGTTTTTCATAGAGTACTTAATGCTTTAGCATTAATATATTTTGTTTATCAAATTTGTAGTTGCCAAATGAAGATCTACTGCACACAAGACTCTAAGCTCTAAAATGCAATACAAATGGGTATAGTTGAATATAGAAATGGGTATATGCTTCTCTATCCCCTTTTAGTATATTGGTATATCTTGTGTTACTACTTTTATATATATTTCTTGTGTGAAATACTCGATCCATTCTAGGGACAAACGCCCAGGTCCACTTACCTTTGGCTGTGTAGCCATTAGGAGTGTGGACTTAGGGGGTAACAAATGATTCCATGACATGCACCCTAGAACAGAAGGCTATGTTGCCTTAGTCACTAATGGTTCATGGTTACCCTAAACCTAATAAACAATGGTCTTTTTTATGTGTTGTGAGCTGTTTTTCCACTTTTGCTTCACTACCCGATGGTTGGGCCCTTGTGACAATCGATGGTAGGAAGTTTGTAATGAACCACACCTTTGAGTGTCCAAAAGATCCTAAAGTTGCAGATCATTACTCATAAATTCTAGGATCAGATTCAACAAATAATATAGAATAGTAAATGATTTCCATTAATGAACAAATATTTACATGTTTGCATAGAAAGCTCCTCTAAGGAGTTACATAAATTTTAGAAAGAATTAAATTATACATGTGTGAAGATATACTACTATGACTAAACCTTCATGAATAACTTTAGTGTCTTCAACATCTTTATTTGTAACCTCATGTCCACGAATCAAGTATATCTGGTACCTTAAATGCCGACAAACAAATAAGCGGTCAGTATATTTCTATACTGGTACGTGGGTTCATCCAATAATCACAAGTATACATATATTCAACAACTTTTATTTGTACATAAGAATAGAAACTTGTTTTCATATTTTAACCCATATCCAGTCTACCACCTCAGGTGTAATCGCTGTCCCTCCTGGGCTCATGTGCATTATCCTTAAGATGAGTCTAACATAGGGTTCAAAATATCATTATTAACCTTGTGTTATACTCATAGGGACTTTATAATTTGCTTGAAGTAAATAAACAAGAAAGTAGTTTATCATTCATTCAAACTCATCGAGAAACCTTAGCAAACTCAGAATTTGATACATGTATTCATAAGCGCAACCATGTACCTTATGCCATTGCAAACACCATGCAAAATATATCATGTACTTTAAGAGTGCATCCAAACATCCAAGCAACAAAGCATTCAATCAACATTATCTGAAATATGCATACTTTATATGTGTCAACATGTATTCACATTACATTAATCAGATCTAGATTCGTTCCTAAACTAGGGTTTAGGGGCATCTCATGCTTGGACTAAGGATAAGGGTCACAAACCCTAATTCCATCATGTCATGATTTCTAATATTACAACCTTTAGTTATGCATATTGGGTGAAACCCTATTCATCATCTTAAGCATATTAGGTTATCCGTGATACTGAGATCATATTATTAGCATTAAGATCATAGCAAGATATTCACATTGGTTTCAAAACCCTAAATATATAGGTTCATGATTAATAATCTAGAAACATCAATTATTCACCTTTATCAGGAATTTCCTCATTATACATGACAAGATCAGGTATTATCTCAACATAAACAAATCTACTCAATTAAGCATCATATTAAAACAATCTAGGTATTTCCTTTATATTAGTCACAACAAACATGTATTGCCTATACTTTTGGAACATGAAGCATAATTATACTCTAATTTGAATTCCTCTCATTTTTTTGAGAAATTTGATATATAGTTTTGCTATCATCAGAGTTACCATTAATTAACTACATTTATTACAAGATAACTACTCTAGAACAATAAGAAACTGACACATCATCAATGGTCAAAGAACAGTACTAGCCACGTGGGATTAGGCTAGCGAATCAGACGAAGCTTCACCAACTCGGCCTTCCACGCGGGCCTGTTCATTGGATAAAGCAAAAGACAGTATTGCCCTTTCACAGTGATCACAATTGATCATGTAGGTTAGGGCACAGGGGTAAAAGACCCGAAGGTCACTTCCTTCCTCTTGCACATGCAATCTGCAACACAAGCCCAGCCATGGACGAGGTCAACTCGATGGTTGACTCTCACTTGTAGAGCATGGGGGAGTCCCTTGAGACCGGTATTGTGTTCGACCGGTCCCGATGAAGTTGAGGAGCTACAGAGGCAAGCCCTTGATGGGTTTGGTGGCTGACCCCTGAGATCCGCCGATCACAATAACCACTGATGTACTGGAAAATAGAGAAAAATTGTTAGTTACCTCACGACGCTCCATGCTGAAGGCAGAGAAGGATTTGTTGTTTCATCGTGGTCGTCCTGGTACCCCTTTTAGGATCTTAGGTGTTCTGGAGCCTCGACCTCCACCTCACGGATTGCTGAATTCACCGGAGAAGGCCATTTGTGTGGTAATCCTCCACTTCAGCTAAGGTGGGGATTAAAGGTTGAGGGTGGCAGTCCCTCTTGGTGGGGAGCAAGGTAGAATCTTATATAGGCCAGGGAAGTCATATATGCCTCTTCCTACATACTAAGAATCCTGGTTCACTTGGATTTGGGCATTAAATGGTCTCTTGACAATAACAACAACCTAAGGGTTGGCCAAGATCAGACCCCTCTCCCAAATTCAAAGGGATCATTATCTACTTGTCTAATCAACCAAATTGAGAGGAAGAGTCCCAAAGGGACTAAGTTTCCTATTGTCTACAAGACTCAGTAGAGCCAGGCAAGAGTGGTAAGTCCCTCTCACATTTCTACCTAGGTTGGGGAGTCCGGATCCCCCTGGTCTCTGCTCCAAACCTAAAACATAATTTCTTTTTTGATAAAAGTCCTCTTCCCTAATATAATTCTCTAGGGCACAACATCATCCCAAATTACCTCCAACTTTGGGATCTCGTCCCATTATTCCTTTTCTATCATTAGGCACAAGATAACATCCAAAACTAGGTTCATATTCCTCATTATTTGGCTTCCAAGGAAAAGGTGGATAATTCTTTAATTAATTATCTAAGCCACATTGTATCTTGGATTATCCTAGAAGTTCTCTAATTATCTCATATTCTGATTATCCATCAACTGTAAATTTCTTGTATACTTATTATGATCATGAGTAGCATAAACGTCCAAAGTCGTCTCCTAGGGATCCATATGTAAACCCTAGTTAAGTAATTGGCCTGAAAGGTGTCCCTAAGTCCCATGAATCATATCTCGGGCCTTACAAAGGTTCCAAAAGATTGAACGCATTCCCAATCACCAAACTTGAGGCTTTGGTAATCATTACTCCTTATATTAGCCTCATATGAACATCTATGCTCAAAAGCACCTTATTTGCTTAGATTGAACATTTAATATGAGTTTAGGGTTTGGAATCAACAATCCAATGTTCTTGAATCCTTTTCCTTATTATTTCATTTAGGCTTGAAATCGACAAATTTCAAGGACATAACATTTGCCCCTCCTTAAAAGGAATTTTATCCTCAAAATCCAAGCCTAGCTAACCTAGGTGAATGATGACTCTTATTATTTTCAAAACTTAGGGTTAACACCCTATTTAGATGGCTTTAAATACTTTCCTTAATATACCGATTCTCATCTTATTACTAAGTTTGGAACCTAAATCAAAATTCAAGTATAACCACATCCCTAGTATTCACACCTCATCATCTCTTGATAATTTTGTTCTCATTTTGTGATTTCAATTTCACTTGGTGATTTCTCTCTTCACCTAGGTTTCCAACCTATTATTCATTATTTTCATGTAAGGGTGAGGTGACACCTCTAACCCTAGGTCACATCATTGACCTCATGTTAAGGTATTCATTCTCATATCTCAATATTGTTTTTAAAGCATAACATGTGTCCTCCCGATCTCTCACACTCATAATGAGATGAAATAAGCATTTGACTGCAGCCCAAACACAAATTTCATTCCATTCCAAGAGCAGAGATGCTACATCCACAGATTAACTTTCAATTTCATATTTTAAGTTGAATCATACTCGATATGACTCTAAACATACTTGTTCTTAATTCCATAGCATTCTTATATTTCATGAAGTCAAGTGTCCTTTTTCTTATTCTTAAGTTAGGGCCCAACTTCTGTCAAGTTTTCATGACTTCAATACATCTTTTATATTTACACCTCACATATTATAAGTCTTAGTGAATTCCTTAAGGTCTCTAGGGATATAGGTACCTTTGGAGTGATCTCATCCTTATGCATCAAGGGTGTTCCTCTCACATTCACCCATTAGGATACATGATCCTCATGGAGGTATCTAATCTCCTGAGTCATGTACCTTGGGCAAACCTAGCTGTTACATCCCGACCATATGGTCATGTGTATTCAGGGCATATCAACTCCCAATATCATTGGTCCTATGTACCTTTAATACACCCTACTTGACCCTAGGATTGCATTAGGACTCTACCCTTCCCAAGGGTTTCTTTGAGATGTCACATCTCTATTATTTTTAAGCACCTTATCCTCTCATATAATTCTTTAACCCAGATTGCCTTCATCTCTCTCTCTCTCTCTCTCTCTCTCTCTTTTGGGTACATATTGTGCAGTATATTCTCAGCATTGGGCTTGGGCCACCTTCCCTCCAGGGCTTGGTGCCATGTCGGTCTTCCCTCATGGGCTTGACCTCTGTGATCTTCCCCTCCAGGGGCTTGATCCTAACATCTGCACTGTGGACTTGGGCCACCTTTGTTCCTGGGCTTGATGCCGTACTGGTCTTCCCAATCCTAGGCTTGACCATTTAATGACCTTCCCTACTGGGCTTGGTCGTCCACACTATAACTCCGTCCACCTTCGCTTCCTGGGCTTGGTTCCATACTGGTCTTCCCAATCCTAGGCTTGACTAGTTGTGCCACTCAGAGATGGCATACTTGGGTTCAAAGAACGTAAGTGATTTCATCATTATATCTTCTCTTCACCCCTCTAGGTGACAATTAAGGTTACCTCAATACTTAAATCTATTTATTCAACTTACCTTTTAAGGGAATTTCCTAGACTAAGGTGCCTTCTTGGCTCATAGGAGGGGGGTTAGCTCTCTAGCCACAATCGGATCCCAAGATCTAAGGTTTTTCCTCCCTCATAGGTCATCTTCCCACTCTTGGGTTGACCCACCCTAGGTTGGCACACTAACCCTAAAGGTTTCATATATATTTTTTTTGTCTTACGTCATTATGCATAAATTTTATCATTGTAACTTATCAACCCATGTTTGCTCAATCTCTGGGCTACCCCGTTATGGGTTCTGTCCATTCAATGAACTTTAGCCACCTTCCCCTTCAGGGGCTTGGCCATCATCACCAAACTTCTAGAGATAGCATGAGTGGTTTGAGAAAGTTATATTCATATTTTTATTTTCATATACATATAACTATTGGGTTCTTATATTTCTAAATGTCTCTTACATAAGTGTCATGATCCACATGCCCACATTCATGGGAGATTGGGTCACCTAAACCCATCCCTTTATCTTCCTTATTCCCGATTTCAGGTTTCATATGGGTGGTGTTCCATATCACCATGCCATTCTCATTATTTAAGATTAAGGTTTTAGAGTTAGGGTTAGGGTCTATACCCTACCTCTTAGAGCTTCCATGTCCCTTGACCCTCTAGGGTTTTTATATCTCAATCCAAGTCCTTCCTCAATGAAAGGCCTTACCCATACTTGTATCTTTCTAGTGTTTATCCTCTCTAGAGGGACCTACACAAAAGGATTTATTTTTTTACATTTACTTCTATAATTAATCATTTACTTTCAAGGCTTATTAATAAAAGAGACGAGAAGTAGAAAAAATGTGAGATGAGAAACCTAGAAGATACATTATGCCTTAAATAGTTTTTCCCTTATATTTCTAACAATGATTTGAAATTATAAACTATTAAGTATTAATTGATGAATCTGTGCTTTGATACCAAATGTAACGACCCGCACTTTTGAGTGTCCAAAAGACCATAAAGACACAAATCATTACTCATAAATTCCAAGATCAGATTCAATAAATAATACATAATAGTAAACAATTTCCATTAATGAACAAATATTTACATGTTTGCATAGAAAGCTCCTCTAGGGAGTTACATAAATTTTATAAAGAATTAAATTATACATGTGTGAAGATATACCACTATGACTAAACATTCATGAATAACTTTAGTGTCTTCAACATCTTTATCTGTAACCTGATGTCCACGAATCAAGTATATCTGGTACCTAAAACACTGACAAAAAATGTGGTCAGTATATTTCTATACTGGTACGTGGGTTCATCCAATAATCACAAGTATACATATATTCAACAACTTTTATTTGCACATAAGAACATAAACTTATTTTATTCTAACCCATATCTGGTCTACTACCTCAGGTGTAATCACTATCCCTCCTGGGCTCATGTGCATTACCCTTAAGACCACTATAACCTAGGGTTTAGAATATCATTATTAACCTTGTATTATACTCATATAGACTTCATAATTTGCATGAAGTAAATAAACAAGCAAACAGTTTATCATTCATTCAATCTCATCAAAAAAGCTCAAAAAACTTAGAATTCGATACATGTATTCATAAGCATAACCAAATACCTTATGCCATTGTAGAAACCATGCAGAACATATCATGTACTTTAAGAGTGCTTCCAAACATCCAAGCAACAAAGAATACAATCACATTATCTAAAATACACATATTATATATGTGTCACCATGTATTCACATTACATTAATCAGATCGAGATTCGTTCCTAAACTAGGGTTTGGGGTTATCTCATGTGTGGACTAAGGATAAGGGTCACAAACCCTAATTCCATCATGTCATGATTTCTAAGATTATAGCCTTTAGTTATGCATATGGGTGAAACCCTATTCATCAGCTTAAGCATATTAGGTTATCCATGATACCTAGATCATATTATTATCATTAAGATAATAGGAAGATATTCACATTGGTTTCAAAACCCTATATATAGGTGCATGATTAATAATCTAGAAACATCAATTATTCATCTTTATCAGGAATTTCCACATTATACATGACAAGATCATGTATTTTATCAACATAAACGAATCTACTCAACTAAGAATCATATTAAAGCAATCTAGGTCTTTCCTTTATAATAATCACATCAAACATGTATTGCCTATACTTTTGAAATAGGAAGCATAATTAGACTCTGATTATATTTTCTTTGGATTCCTCTTATTTTTCTAAGAAATTTGATATATAGTTTTGCTATCATTGAAGTTTGCAAGATAACTATTCTAGACCAATAAGAAACTGACACATCATTAATGGTCAAAGAACAGTACTAGCCACGCGGGATTAGGCTGGCAAATCAGACGAAGATGCATCAACTCAGCCTTCCATGTGGGCCAGTTCACTGGATAAAGTAAAAGATGGTATTTCCCTTTTGCAGTTATCACGATTGATCACGCGGGTTGGGGCACATGGGTAAAAGACCCAAAGGTCACCCCCTTCCTCTTGCGTGTGCGATCTATAATGCAATCCCAGCCATGGCCAAGGTCAACCTGATGGTTGACTCTCACCTGAGGTGTAAGGACCCTGACCTCCATTTCAGGCTTACCCTATTTGCTTTGCCTAATCCTATGTTTAGAGGCTTGCCTAATCACCTTAGTTGTGGTTAGGGTTTGTTTGTGCTCTGTTGAGAGGATGGGTTGGGCTCTTTGCTTGAGTATCTTTGGGCTTTGTTGAGCCTTTTTGAGGCTTGATATTGAGTTGGACCTTGGTGTATCAACCAAGGGAGTGCTGGTTGTATTAGGCAAGGAGGTGTATCAGCCATGGTTTTTTGGGTTGCCATCTTGGGCGACACACACCCTTCACCTAGCCTCATTTGTGCCACCTTCTTTGGACAAGTGGCTGCTGCTTTGCTAAGTGGGTGGCAACTCATGGGCGTGTGATTTTGGGGTTCTAACATGCAGCACAATCCTTGGACAAGTGTGTTAGGGGAGGGTTCCACCTTGCCTTGCTCTTTCCATTCACCCCTTAGTATATAAATGACCCCCCTTGCTTACTAGGTCTCTTTGGTTCCTTTAGTTGCTTCCATTCCTTTGGTGTCTGAGCTAAGAGAAGAAAGGAGAAAGTGGTGGCCGATACAGCTGGTGTCTTGGGTGACACACCTTGCTAGCTTATCCCTTTCCTTCTCTTGTGGTAAGTATCTCTCCCTTTCATTGGCACCTTCTTCTTCTTCTTCTTCTTCTTCTCCCTTCTCTTTGGCCATGGTGGTTACAAGTTGTTCTTCTTTGTGTTGGCTGAAGGTGGTGCCTTGGAGCTTGGAGCTTGGTGCTAGGATCTTGGAGCTTTAGAGCTTGAGGCAGGTTACATAACTCCTAACCCTACTATACTACTTCTTTATCATGTTGCTTTGCTGTATGTTTCGACCATGTCATCTTCTAGCTATTTTTCTTGCTTTAATGGTTATAATGTTACCTTAGATGTACCGTAGACCTTGTTGAGATGGTTTCCTTGGTTTGGCCAAACCATTGGATGTGGAGTTCTTTGGGCAAAACCCCTCTCTCACTTAGTTGTTGAGAGGTGAACCTAGGGTCTCCTAATTCAATGTTGGGTGGAGTTTTGGGTTGGATGACCGATATGGTGATGGACCTCCATGTTGCCTGATAAGTGATGGAAGTTGTGAAAAACCCCTCTCTCACTTAGTTGTTGAGAGGTGAGCTAACTCTCTTGATCCTTTAAGGCTTCTTGGAGGCAGTCTTGAGGTTTAAGATTACCAACCCATCATGGCCTTTGAACCCTTGCACGATACCCTAAGTTGTGTTCTGCCCGATATACCTCTTTTAGGGTTGAGCTTTGGCAATATGCTAGGTGAACACCTTGTTGTCCTATTGACTGATATGGACCTTTACCCAAGATGTAGTTAGGCAGTATGTCCTTGGCCGATATGGTGTTGCCTGATATGGAGTCTTAGTTGGTGTAACCCTGATGGGTGATATGGTGCCTTGACTGATAGAGAGTCCCAAACCCTAGATTGGACGATATGGCTACCTTGGGCGATATGGGAGCTTCTTAGGCGCCATGGTGGCCTTCCCATGATGTCGCTTGATGGATGGAAGTGGTGTGCCTTGGGCGATATGGTTTTGGTGGTTGCCCGACATGGAAGACCCTAACCCTAACCCTAACCCTAACCCTAGCAGGCGATATTGGTTCTTGGCCGATATGATGATAGTGCTTCCCGATACACTCTTGTACATGGCTGCCCAATACCCTCGTGTGCATGGTTGCACGATCTAATGGTTCCCCTATATGAGGCTTGGTGCCCTAGGGTTTTGGTGGTGATCGATATCGTTTGGGTGAGGGATGGTGATCTACCCTAGATCCCTTTAGTGAGAGTAGGCGATACCTTCTGTGAGGGTAGGTGACACCTTTGGTGAGGGATGCGCCTAACCCGGTAACCCTAAGTTGGTGAACTTGTTGTCTTGAGCCGAAATCTTTGGTTCTGATGATGAGATATGATAGTTGGGTTGTACCCAAAAACGTGGTGTCTACCTAAGGTTGATAAGATGACAAGGTCATGGTTGTGTTCATGATGTTATGAGATATAGGGCATGGTGGATGATCATGGTTTGGTAAGAATAATATAAGTTGTTTGACATACCATACACAACCTTATGCTTCATGTGTTTATAATAAGACATCTTGTTTCAATCCTATGCACCTTAAATCTTAATGACACGATATTCATAATATGTTCTCTAAAGATCTGTATTTGCCGATCAAGTTATCTCTTCGGATATGCATTCTAACCATGTAGGTATTATCAAATGAATTCATAGCCAGGTAAGAGCTATGAGGCGTATGTGTTTTGTATGACATGGAATAATGATGTTCCTTGTTGATGAGATAACATGCACCACCAGTATGATGAGAAAGGTCTGGTGACCTGATAAAGGCAGAGTGCCTGATTGAGGTGTTATCCTCTGATGATGAGATAAGGGATTGTTATCCCATGATTATGTATGATGATGAAGCCTTGAGGGGTAGTGGCATTATGTGATGAAGGATTGAGATCCCATGGCAATATGATAATGACAGTAATGGTGTGACACAATGTTGTTTATGTTTTATAACTTGGTTGCCTCAACAATTCACTTAAAATATACTAATTAATTACAGATGAACATTTCATGTAGTTTGCCCTGGCCATAGACCCATCATCGTCAGTAGATGGTGATGGTGATATAGGTTTATCCTGTGGGATTACCTGGAGCGCATATTGTTGAATATACAGGGTTCTCCTAGCCAAAAATAGGAGGATTAGAGTACAACTTCAGTTGTAGACTCAATATGGTTAGAGCATGGTGAACAGGCCCATGGCTCAGTGTGATAGAACATGAATGTGTTCATGGCTCAGGAGCATGGTGCATAGGCCCGTGTCTCAAGGTAAGCTAGCGCCGAGACTTGTACAGAGGTGGGCTAGAGAAAAGGGTAGCCTGTGGAGCTGACCCCGTGGATGAGGCCACTTAAGTAAGAGATTACAGTCCTACTTTAGATATTGTGCACTGGCCACGAGGAGGTGAGGTCATGGAGTCTGACTCTTCCATTGACCTTGTATAGCACCGGTTTTGGGCTTCGCAGCTGAAGGTTGGATTTGAGCGGTACAACTTACTTCCTCAGGGCATAATAAATGGTAATCCAGCCGTATAGTATATATTGCTTAGGGAAAAACACAGAACATTGGTTGAGGCCTTGCTTGTATAGTTGCCCTAGTTATATCTTGTAGTTAATTACACGTTCCTCATATATTATGATAAGTTCTTATATAACTTGTCTTGTCAATCATGTTCCATAAGAAATATCTGGTTATATGCCTCCTGGATATCTTGGTAAGTTTGTTAATAAAGTTAGTATGAGCTATCTGCTTTATCTGTTCTAGCTTTCCTAAAGTTTTATAGTTCGGCGGGGAGTTATGTTTCTCGATGGGACTGTGTGTCTCACCCCACTAGTTTTAAACATTTTTAGGTGATCGTGCTAGACGTGGTGGTGATTGTGAGGTTGCGGCTGAGCAGCAAGAAGAACAGTAGGAGGCAAGCGATGGATTTGCTACTATTTTGGTAGTTTTGTAGTAGAGTCCTAGTGTCATCCCTGTACTCTCGAGTCCTTGGAGGTGTTTTGACGACGTTTCACGATGTATAGTTGATGTAGCTTGTTTATCCTACTATTGGCCTGATATGTCCTGTTCTGTATATAAACAAGTGGTGAACTCTTTGTGCCAAATGGGACAGTTAGGTCCTATAAGCTGTGGACATTTATCAAGGTTTATGTATATTTATATAACATGTTTCCTTACAGGATAAGGATCTGGATGTAATAGTTTCTTTATTATCTGCTTTCCACAATTGATTTTAATTAACTTGTGTTTTTGGTAATATGTGGTTTATGGAGGTTCCGCACATTTTCGCATGGCATTTCATTATCTATATGATAGCGAGATGTCACATAGAAAGTTGGTATCAAATCTCTAGGTTTGCTGAGTCTACAGGGATCTAGGACTAGGTTTTGTGTCTGTTCTTGTGATTTTCTCCATATTTTCTCATAATAACATTCTACCCCTAGCAGAAGATAAAGCTAGAAGATATCTGGAAATCACGAAGAACATGTTGCCGAGAGTAGTTCTACTACATTAGTTGATGGAGCGAGTATGCATGCACATGAAGATCAGGTGCCTGAGATCCCCCAAATCGACCCAACCATTCTTAAGAATCTTGTCTACCAACACCTTATGGGACAGGTAATGGCTACAATGAATCTCATGGTGGAAAGATTGTCAGTGCCTCCGCCAAGAGCATAGGCTCCCCAAGGAGAATCATTGGGTGTTGGGAAGACCTTCAAGTGGCTTCGCCGAGTCAGAGCTTCGAATTATGCTGGAACGGCTGACCCAACGGATGTAGATCTGTGGCTGATAGGTCTTGAGAAGGCCTTCTGGATCTTCGACATCCCCAAAGCAGACAAAGTCAAGCACGCTGACTACCTTTTGAAAGGTAGTGCGAGCCACTGGTGGGCCATCAAAGAGGAGAAGCGACCCGGTGAGGTGATTTGTTGGGACGTCTTCTGACGGGAGTTCATGAGTTGATACTTCTCGAAGACGTATCTGGACGAGAAGACCAGTCAATTTGAGCATCTGCGCCAATGATCTATGAGCATCACCAAGTATGAAGCCAAGTTTATGGACCTGCTAAGGTTTTGTCCTCACATGGCAGTGACAGATGATGAAAGAATCAGACGGTGTGAGAAAGGTCTGAGTGCTGAGCTGACGACACCTGTTGCTACTTTAGAAAATTGGGAGCGGTTTACCACGTTTTTGGAGTCTGTCCGAAGGATTGAAAGGTCAGTCAAGGAGAAGAGAGAGACCATGTCCAAGAAAATGCCTGCTCAGTTCCAGAGGTAGAGGTTTGATGGCTTCAAGAAGCTGAGGTTTTTTGCACCTTCTGCGATGCAGAGCTCCAATGCACCGTCACAGTGGTCTCTGAGTAAAGGAAGAGGGCATGGGTTTTCACCATCTAGAGCCCACAGTACAGCTTCAGTAGCAGTGATAGGGCCATCTAGGCCGCAGATAGAAGACATATCATGCTATCACTGTGGATAGACAGGGCATTTGAAGTCAAATTGCCTAAGGAGAGATGTCGAAGTGACACAGCAGCTGAGGCAGAATCAACAGGGATCATATAGACAGCAGTCCAGTGGTAACATAGGATGATGGTGTGATCAATCATTGCAATTAGGATCATCTACTCAAGGAAGTAGAGGAAGTGGATGACAGTAAGCAATGACTCGATTCTATGTTATGAGTCAGCCGGAAGCGATAGTCAACCCGCTAGTAGTGGTAGGTCAGATGGAGTTATTTCATTCTGATTTGTCTTTTTCTTGCTTAATATCTATTCTGGTTGACCCATGTGCTACACACTCTTTTATCGCACGTAGTATGCTTGATAGCTGTCCTTTACCTGTTAGTTGTAAGAAAGATAGCTTGTTGTTAGAAACCCCTCTTGTTGGGTCCGTGTTTCTTCTAGAAGTGTGTCCATCTTGTGTTCTATCTTTTTTGGGACACAAGATATAAGTGGATCTTATACCACTTGATATGTATGGATTCGATGTGATCCTTGGGATGGATACCTTAGAGAAGTATATGGTTGTGTTGGACTATGGTTCCAAGCAAGCGGTGTTTGTTAACAGTGGTGAGAAGTGGATCTTCCAAGGGGATAGAAAGATTCTTCTGACGTGTTTAGTGTTAGCAATGGTGGCAGAGAAGTTGTTGCGGCAAGGATGTAAGACGTTCTTAGCTCATGTTGTGGATACCAAAGAGGAAGGTTCTAGCCTTGAGGATGTGCTTGTTGTCAGAGAGTTTGTGGATGTGTTTCCCGATGAGTTTCCCAGTGTTCCCCCACCTTGAGAGATTTTCTTTGAGATCAATCTAGTGCCAGGGACATAGCCAGTTGCTCAGACACCATACAAGATGGCTCCAGCTGAAATGAAAGAACTGAAGAAACAGTTACAGGAGCTGCTAGATAAAGGTTTCATCAGACCGGGCACATCTCCGTGGGGTGCTCCAGTCCTGTTCATAAAGAAGAAGGATGGATCGATGCATTTGTGCATAGATTACTGACAGCTGAACAAAGTTACGATCAAGAACAAGTATCCTTTTCTGAGAATAGATGATCTATTTGATGAGTTGCATGGTTCTACAGTGTTCTCAAAGATCAATCTATGGTCTGGATATCATCAGTTGAGGATCAAGGATGAGGACATACCAAAGTTAGCTTTTAGGATGAGGTATGTTCACTTTGAGTTTGTAGTTATGCCGACTGCTGCTTTCATGGATCTGATGAACCGGGTGTTCCGACCGTTTCTAGATCAGTTTGTTGTGGTTTTTATAGATGATATCTTGATCTATAGTCGGGATAATCAAGAGCATGAACATCATGTTCGACTAGCATTGACTCTCCTTTACCAACACCAGTTGTATGCCAAGTTTAGTAAGTGCGAATTCTGGTTGAAAGAAGTGACTTTCTTGGGTCATGTGATATCCGTAGAAGGAGTCAGAGTGGACCCCAAGAAGGTGGAGTTAGTTGCGGAATGGGAGCAACTGAAGACGCCGACTGAAGTTCATAGTTTTATGGGTTTAGCAGGATACTACCAGAGGTTTACAAGGAACTTCAGTGTAATCGCGTTGTCATTGAAAAAGTTGGCCAGGAAGGATGTACCTTTTGATTGGGATGATCGTTGTCAGCAAGCTTTCCAAAGTTTGAAGGAGAAGCTGACTAGTGCTCCAGTGTGGGTGCTGCCAGAGCCTGGTAAAGGCTAGGTTGTTTTCTGCGATGCTTCCAAGAAAGGCTTAGGATGTGTGCTGATGAAGGAAGATCATGTGGTTTCTTTTTCTTGATGACAACTTAAGAAACATGAGGAGAGTTATCCGACACATGATTTGGAGTAGGAAACAGTGGTCCATGCATTAAATATTTGGAGACACTATCTTTATGGGGAGGTGTGTTAGATCTTTACGGATCATAAGAACATGAAGTATATCTTCTCATAGAGTGAGCTAAACATGCGACAACGTCACTGGATGGAGCTGATCAGTGATTATGATTGCACCATTGACTATCATCTTGGTAAGGCAAACGTGGTAGCTAATGCGCTTAGCATGAAGTCTTCTTCCCTTCCTATGAAGAAGGCACATTTGAGTTATTTAATATCCCATAAGCGGGATATGTTCGTCTCTTTGTGGCAAATGAATGTACAGTTGGAAGTCTCCTTGTTGGCAGGGATGTTGGCATAGATGCAAGTGAAGCCTACTTTGAGGCAGCAGATCAAAGAAGCACAACAGGAAGATGCTACAGTTCAATTGATCAAGATAGAGTTTGGCAGCAAGAAGCGTGATGACTTCCATGAGTCTGAGGATGGACTAGTTTGTTATCATAATAGGATGGTGGTCTCCAATGTTGATGATCTGAGGAAGTTAGTGCTTGAGTAAGCGCACACGTCAATGTATGCTATGTACCCAGGTGTCACCAAGATGTATCATAATCTGAAGGGCTTGTATTGGTGGCCTATCTTGAAGAAAGATGTATCTGAGTTTGTGTCTAGGTGTGCAATATGTCAGTAGGTAAAGGCTGAGTATCAGAAGCCGACAGGTACATTGCAACCCATGCCGATACCACAGTGGAAATGGGATCATATAACCATGGATTTCGTAGTTGGTCTGTCGAGGACAGCTAGGAATCATGATTCCATTTGGGTGATAGTGGACAGGTTGATGAAGTCTGCTCATTTTATACATGTGAAGACAACATATATGGTAGAAAAGCTTGCTAAGGTATATGTGGATGAGATAGTGTGTTTGCATGGTGTGCCTGCAATGATAGTTTTTGACAGAGGCCCCCAGTTCATCAGTCATTTTTAGGAACAGTTGCACAAAGCATTGGGAACGCAGTTGAGGTTCAGTACCACTTTCCACCCGCAAACAGATGGATAGTCTGAAAGGACTATTCAGACTTTGGAAGATCTTCTCCGGGCTTGTGTCTTATAGTTCCTAGGCAGTTGGGATGTGCATCTCAGTCTAATAGAGTTCGCCTACAACAATAGTTACCAATAGAGTATTGACATGACACCTTATGAGGCTTTATATGGTAGGAAGTGCATATCTCCTCTATGTTGGTATGAGTCTGGCGAGTATCAACTTTTGGGTCCTGAGTTAGTACAACAGACAACAAAGAAGATTAGGGTGATACAACAACAGTTGAAAGCAGCACATGACAGATAGAAGTCATATGCAGATAATGGCCGACGACCTCTAGAATTCCAAGTGGGAGACAAGGTGTATCTCAAGGTCTCACCATGGAAAGGCATGCTAAGGTTTGGCCGGAAAGGCAAGTTGGCTCCCAGGTATATGGGGCCATATCTGGTAATAGCACGTGTGGGTAAGGTAGCTTACAAGTTAGAACTATCGCCAGAGTTGCACAGGTTACATCTGGTGTTCCATGTCCATATGATGAAGAAAAGTCATCCAGGCACAAAGACAGTGATACAACCAGTTGAGGTTGAGCTTGATGAAGATGTGACCTACAAGGAAGGTCCAGTGTTGATCCTTGATAGAAGAGTAAAGAAGTTGAAAAGGAAGGACCTGGTGATTGTAAAGGTTCTTTGGCATCATCGTGGCATTGAGGAAGCCACGTGGGAGCTCGAGGAAGATATGAGGAGGAAGTATCCCTCACTTTTCTCTTGGGATTTCGTGGGCAAAATCCTTTTGTAGAGGTTTATGGCTTGTAAGGACCCTAACCTCTATTTTGGGCTTACCCTACTTGCTTTGCCTAACCATGTGTTTAGATGCTTGCCTAATCACCTTAGTTGTGGTTAGGGTTTGTTTGTGCTCTGTTGAGAGGATGGGTTGGGCTCTTTGCTTGAGTAGCTTTGGGCTTTGTTGAGCTTGTTGAGCCTTGATATCAGGTTGGACCTTGGTGTATCAGCCAAGGGAGTGCTGGTTGTATTGGGAAAGGAGGTGTATCGGCCATGGTGTGTTGGTTCACCATCTTAGGTGACACACACCCTTCACCTAGCCTCATTTGTGTCACCTTCTTTGGACAAGTGGTTTTTGCTTTGTTAAGTGGGTGGTAACTCATGGGCCTGTGTTTTTGGTGTGCTAGCATGTGGCACAATCCTTGGACAAGTGTGTTAGGGGTGAGTGCCACCTTGCCTTGCTCTTCCCCTTCACCCCTTCGTATATAAACGACCCCCCTTTCTTGCTATGTCTCTTTGGTTCCTTTAGTTGCTTCCATTCCTTTGGTGGTCGAGCTAGGAGAAGAAAGGAGCAAGTGGTGGCTGATACAGTTGGTGTCTTGGGTGACACACCTTGCTAGCTTATCCCCTTCCTTCTCTTGTGGTAAGTATCTCTCCCTTTCCTTGGCACCTTCTTCTTCTTCTTCTCCCTTCTCTTCAGCCATGGAGGTTACAAGTTGTTCTTCTTTGTGTTGGCCGAAGGTGGTGCCTTGGAGCTTGGATCTTTAGAGCTTGAGGTAGGTTACATAACTCCTAACCCTACTATGCTAATTCTTTATCATGTTGCTTTGTTATATGTTTCGGCTATGTCATTTTCTAGCTACGTTTCTTGCTTTAATGGTTATAAGGTTTCCTTAGATGTACCCTAGACCTTGTTGAGATGGTTGCCTTGGGTTGGCCGAACCATTAGATGTGGATTTCTTTTGGCAAAGCCCCTCTCTCACTTAGTTGTTGAGAGGTGAGCCTAGGGTCTCCTAATTAAATGGTGAGTGGAGTTTTGGGTTGGATGGTTGATATGGTGATGGACCTCCTTGTTGTCTGATAAGTGATGGAAGTTGTGCGAAACCCCTCTCTCACTTAGTTGTTGAGAGGTGAGCCAACTCTCTTGATCTTTTAGGGATTCTTGGTTGCAGTCTTGAGGTTGAAGATGACAAACCCGTCATGGCCTTTGAACCCTTGCACGATACCCTAAGTTGAGTTCTACTCGATATCCCTATTCTAGGGTTGAGCTTAGGCAATATGCTAGGTGAACACCTTGTTGACCTCTTGACCGATATGGACCTTTACCCAAGATGTAGTTGGGCGGTATGTCCTTGGCTGATATGGTGTTTCCCGATATGGAGTCTTGGTTGGTGTAACCCTGATGGGCGATATGGTGCCTTGACCGATAGAGAGTCCCAAACCCTAGCTTGGATGATAGGGCTACCTTGGGTGATATGGGAGCTCCTTGGGAACCATGGTGGGCTGCCCATGATGTCGCTTGATGGATGGCAGTGGTGTGCCTTAGGAAATATGGTTTTGGTGGTTAACGGACATGGAAGACCCTAACCCTAACCCTAGCGGGTGATGTAGGTTCTTGGCCGATATGATGATAGTGCTACCTGATACACTCTTGTACATGGCTGCCCGATACCCTCTTCTGCATGGTTGCACGATATGCTAGTTTCCCCATATGTGGCTTGGTGCCCTAGGGTTTTGGTGGTGACCGATATCATTTGGGTGAGGGATGGTGCTCTACCTGAGATCCCTTTAGTGAGGGTAGGTGATACCTTCGGTGAGGGTAGGCAACACCTTTGGTGAGGGATGCGCCTAACCCGATAACCCTAAGTTGGTGAACTTGTTGTCTTGAGCCCACATCTTTGGTTATGATGATGAGATATGATAGTTGGGTGGTACCCAATAACGTGGTGGCTACCTAAGGTTGATAAGATGACAAGATCATGGTTGTGTTCATGATGTTATGAGATATAGGGCATGGTGGATGCTCACGGTTTGGTAACAATAATATAAATTGTTTGACATACCATCTACAACCTTATGCTTCATGTGTTTATAATAATGGATGTTGTTCCAATCCTATGCACCTTAAATCTTAATGACATGATATTCATAATATGTTCTCTAAAGATATGTATTTGTTGATCAAGTTATCTCTTCGGATATGCATTCTAACCATGTAGGTATTATCAAATGAATTCATATCCAGGTAAGAGTTATGAGGTGTATGTGTTTTGTATGACACAAAATAATGATGTTCCTTGTTTATGAGATAACATGCACCACTAGTATGATGAGAAAGTTCTGGTGACCTAATAAAGGATGAGTGTCTAATTGAGGTGTTATCCTCTGATGATGAGATACGTGATTGATATCCCATGATGATATATGATGATGAAGCCTTGAGGGGCAGTGGCATTATGTGATGAGGGATTGAGATCCCATGGCAATATGATAATGACAGTAATGGTGTGATACAATGTTTTTTATGTTTTATAACCTGGTTTCCTCAACAGTTCGCTGAAAATATACTAATTAATTACAGATGAACATTTCATGTAGTTTGCCCTGGCCATAGATCCATCATCGTCAGTAGTTGGTGATAGTGAAACAGGTTTATCTTGTGGGATTACCTAGAGCACATATTGTTGAATATACGGGGTTCTCCTAGCCAAAAATAGGAGGATTAGAGTACAACTTCAGTTGTAGACTCAATATGGTTAGAGCATGGTGAATAGGCCCATGGCTCAGTACGATAGAGCATGAATGCGTTCATGGCTTAGGAGCACGGTGAATAGGCCCGTGGCTCAAGGTATGCTAGTGTCGAGACCTGTACCAAGGAAGGCTAGAGAAAAGGGTAGCCTACGGAGCTGACCCTGTGGCTGAGGACACTTAAGCAAGAGACTACGGTCCTACTTTAGATATTGTACACTGGCCACGAGGAGGTGAGGTCATGTAGTCCGACTCTTCCATTGAGCTTGTATGACATCAGTTTTGGGCTTCACAACCGAAGGTTGGATTTGAGCTGTACGACTCACTTCCTCAAGGAATAATAAATGGTAATCCAGCCGTATAGTATATATTTCTTAGGGCAAAACATGAAACATTGGTTGAGGCCTTGCTTGTATAGTTTCCGTAGTTATATCTTGCAGTTAATTACACATTACTCATATCTTATGATAAGTTCTTATATAACTTGTCTTGTCAATCATGTTCCATAAGAAATATCTGGTTATATGCCTCTCGGATATCTTGGTAAGTTTGTTAATAAAGTTAGTATGAGCTATCTGCTTTATCTGTTCTAGCTTTCCTGAAGTTTTATAGTTTGGCGGGGAGTTATGTTTCTCACTGGGACTGTGTGTCTCACCCCACTGGTTTTAAACCTTTTTAGGTGATCGTGCTAGACGTGGTGGTCGTCGTGAGGTTGCGGCTGAGCAGCAAGAAGAACAGTAGGAGGCAAGAGATGGATTTGCTGCTATTTTGGTAGTTTTGTAGTAGAGTCCTAGAGTCATCCCTCAGGTCCTTGGAGGTGTTTTGATGACGTTTCATGATGTATAGTTGATGTAGCTTGTTTATCCTGTTGTTGGTCTGATATGGCCTATTCTGTATATAAATAGGTGGTGAACTCTTTGTGCCTAATGGGACAGTTAGGTCCTATGAGCTGTGGACATATATCAAGGTTTATGTATATTTATATAACATGTTTCCTTGCAGGATAAGTATCTGGATGTAATAGTTTCTATATTATCTACTTTCCGCAATTGGTTTTAATTAACCCGTGTTTTTGGTAATATGTGGTTTATGGAGGTTCCACACATTTTCGCGTGGCATTTCGTTGTCTGTATGATAGCGAGATGTCACATGAGGAGCATGGGGGAGTCCCCTAAGACTAGTATCATGTCTGTCCAGTCCTAATGAAGTCAAGGAGCTATAGAGGCAATCCCCCGATAGGCACAGTGGCTAACCCCCAAGATCCACTGATCACAATTACCACTAATGTACTAGAAAATAGAGCAAAATTATTAGTTATCTCACGACAGTCCATACTGAAGGTAGAGAAGGATTTGTCATTGATCCGTAGTTGTCCTAGTACCCTGTCAGGATCTCATGTGGGCCAGAGCCTCAGCCTCCACATCACGGATTGCTAGACTCACTGGAGAAGTCCATTGGTGCGTTGGTCCTCCACATCGGCTAAGGTGGGGATTAAAGGTTGAGGGTGGCAGTCCCTCTCGATGGGGAGAAAGGTAGAATATTATATAGGCCAAGGAAGTCATATATGCCTCTTCCTACTATACCAGGAATCATGATTCACCTGGATTTGGGCATTAACTGGTCTTTTGATGATAACAACAACCTAAGGGTTGGCAGAGACCAGATCCCTCTCCTAAATTCATAGAGATCATTATCTACTTACCTAATCAACCAGATAGGGAGGAAGAGTCCCGAAGGGACTAAGTTTCCTATTGTCTTCTGGACTCAATAGAGGTGGGTGAGAGTGGTAACTCCCTCTCACGGTTCTACCTGGGTTGGGGAGTCCGAATCCGCATGGTCTCTGCCCCAAACCTAAAACTTAATAGCTTTTTAGATAAAAGTCCTCTTCCCTAATATAATTCTTTAGGGTACAACATCATCCCAAATTACCTCTAACTTTGAGATCTCGTCCCATTACTCCTTTTCTATCATTAGGCACAAGATAACCTCCAAAACCACGTTCACATTACTCTTTATTTGTCTTCCAAGTAAATTGTGGATAATCCTTTAATTAATTATCTAAGCCACATATTATATTGGATTATCCTAGAAATTCTCTCATTATCTCATATTCTGATTATCCATCAACCATAAATTTCTTGGATACTTATTATGATCATGAGTAGCATAAACGTCTAAAGTCATATGCCAAGGACCCATATGTAAACCCTGGTTAACTAATTGGCCTGAAAGGTGTCTCTAAGGCCCATGAATCATATCTTGGGCCTTACAAAGGTTCTGCGAGCTTCAACACATTCCCAATCACCAAACTTGAGGTTTTGGTAATCATTGCTCCTTATATTAGCCTCATATGAACATCTATGCCCAAAAGCACCTTATTTGCTTAGATTGAACATTTAATATGAGTTTAGGGTTTGGAATCATCAATCCAATGTTCCTCAATCATTTTCCTTGTCATTTCATTTAGGCTTGAAATCTACAAATTTCAAGGATGTAACAAAGTTGGTTCATTTTTAAGCCTTATTTTAGTACATAGAATCGATGGTTACGTTCATCCAAGGTGAGTGGCATTATTGCTCTCCTCAAGTGGTTCTAAATGATGGGTTACTTAGGGTTTGTATGGTTGTTTCTCCACCTAAGAACAAGACCTAATGGTTTAGCTCTCTTGCTATTTTGTTTGGTCTTTGTGTGTCAACCAATGGTGGTCTTGTTGTTACTGTTTAGATTCTTACTCTTGAACACAACCGATGGTTATGCCCCCCCTTGACAACCGATGGTTAGGGTCCGATGATTCAATGGTCTTTGGTGTTTATAAGTGGTGATTAAAGTAATGATTTTCTTGGTGTAACAAATGATGGTTCCCCTTTGACTTTGGATCAAATTTATTCCACCTATTGTGTCAACTAATGTGCATACTTTAGATCTATTTTGGACTCTTTTGGATGCCCAAGACCTGATGGTTTTACTGTCCTAAGGATGGCATCAACCGATGTTGGTAATAGTTCAACACCTGATGGTGTCAAACGATGATGAAACAATGTGTCACAACCGATGGTGGTCCGTGATACCCCAACTAATGGTGTGACTAGGTATGATGTGTTGATTGTTTTAAGCCCTAATATAATGGTCATCTTGGTTAAAAGATTCAAGGGTTAGACCTATGCATCAATTGATGGTTTTGAATGAATAACCTAATCCAATGATTAGGATTTGATGCTTCAACATTCCTAGGGTTTTGGGTGAAGCCTATAGTGTAATGTTATGGCTCTAATAGTGAGAATTCGATGGTTCAATGCTTTAAACTTGTAGTCTTACCTTTCCTCTCGTATAAATATAATTGATAATCACCATAATGAGTGAATGGGTAACCCTAATGTAAACAAGTGATGGTGATTGATTATGAATATCCCCCTTGAATGATTAATAGAATCATGGAGTGCTCTCTTATTGTTGTTGAAATCCTGGTATGCCATAATCTGATGGTTACCCCTTGAGTTATTCATGCATTCATACTTGAGGAAAGTATGGAATGTGATGATGATGCTTTATCTTATGCATCCACAATTATGTGAGGATGCCATGAATTAGGGTTTGTGTATGAGTGTTGAACTATAACTTCAATATAACCTATCTTGTTAAACCTAACCCTAATGGATATGGATGATAGTGGTTACTTATGATATCCTTCCTTGAATGGTTAGAATAATGATGGAATATTCTTCCTAATAATGTTATAAACCTAAGGTGTTAACTAGTTGTTATTATATCCTTATGATTGATGCTTTACTATGCAAAACATGTGCACTATAAATATGATAGTGATAAATCATATCTAGCCTTCTTGTATGATTGATATAATGAAGGATTGTTCTTAAATGCTAAAATAACATTGCAATGATATCTTGTGAACATATTTTAACCCTTTGATGCAATATTATGTTGAGCCTATGTATCACATGCATGGTGATATTTGTTGAGCCTTGTTATAAGGCATGGCAAGATAATGATGAACTTGCAGGGAATGATGTGACAGTCTTAATGACCTTTGGTCATTGTTGAGACATGAATGAGGTGTAATCCTATTTATGATGTGACAAGGGTTGGAACCATGAAATAATATGATAAGGATTTATATCTTGTGATAGAGTGATGACAAGTGTAGTCTTGTGAATGGCAAGTGAATGGTACCTTGTGATGTTGAGATGATGAATTATACCTCACACATTTTATATCTTATGAAGTTGTCATATAGAAATATTTGCTGGATATGGATTAGTATTTGTATGTCCACTTGTTTGATGTAGCCTTAATTCACACAATTGGCAATAAATAATCAAGTGAAACCCTATTGATGTAGTTCCCTATACCATAGATCCATCAGAGTGTCAGAACTTACCAGATGGTAAAATGAGTATTCCTTAGGGAAACTCAGAGTGCATACTGGTTGAGTATTTGAGGTGCAAGTGACTACATGCCCTTGTCAACTTGACTTTAAGGTTTTGAGGATGGTTGTGGTCATACCTCAGTAGGAGAACTGCTGCAGTCGTGTCTTGGATATGTGTATATGATGTGTTTGAGGACAATTGTTGTTGTACCTTGGATGGTAGGGTTTTCATACCCATCTCCATTCACTAGTGTCATGAATTGTACTAAGAATGAACTAGGTTGTTAGCATCTTGACCTTATGTGTCATTGTGGCAGACTCATACTGACCGGGGCTGGAGAAGATCTTAGGAGTTTGGGTCTTCTTAGATCTTGTATATCACTGATTTTGACTTAGCTGTGGTCAATTAGAATTTGAGTGGTATCTTTAAATTTATTAGGGCTTAATAAAATACATAATACAATCATGTAGCATATCTATTTTGGGTCATACATAACTTCATATTGGATGATAAATCTTGTTTTCTCTCTTTACATAGAGATGATGTTTAGTACATTGAAAGATAGTAGATATGCTTATGATGTGATATGCTCATGTTATATATGTGTACATACAATAGCCATGCTTATGTTGATAGATATACTGCTACTATTGATTATGCTAATGATGATAGTTATCAAACACAGTTTGCTATACTTATATTTCTAGCCATGCCTTTATGTTAGAGGTTCTCATATTGATAGTCATGTTGATGAAGATAGTTGTGCTTTTTGTTGTTAGCTCTACTTTTGATGTAGATATTCTCAACCTATTAGACGTGCTAATACTGATAACCATTCTTATGCCAATAGACTTATTATACTATTAACAAGGTATATGATGATAATTAGGCTAATGATGATAGTTACTATCTATTCCTTTATATATCTTGTTAATCATGTTTGTAGTTATTCATATATGATTAATCTGCCTTATTTTCTTAAAGAACTTAATTTCTTAGCATGTTGTAATCAATAAGCAGTGTTGAGAGTTATATCTCTCATTCGTACACGGGTCTCACTCGTGAGGCACCACATATTTTTAGGTGATCGGCAACGTAGACAAAAAACATGTGGTGGTGAGGAGGAGCCATGGTGATGGACCTTAGAAAAGGTTATTTAGATGTCTAGTGTGTCCTAGAGTCATCCTTGTACTCTCACGTCTGGGCAATAAAGTTTGTATATGATGTTTCAATTGAATTGAGCTTTTGGTAACATGTTGAATCTTGCTTATGTGGCATTTGTGAATAATGTTCTTCTGTGTATATATATGTGTGAGGCTAAGGCCATGGAACAAATTGTATCAGATTCTTGGCATAGTATGAATACAATCAAGAAATTGGGTTTCAATGCAAATGTTTCTAAGCATGTTAGTGATGTTGACATCAGTTTTAATTTACTCTCTTTTCTGATTATGTGATTGATTAAGTAATTAATCTTGTTTTATGTTTTGAGTAATCTCGTTTAATGTGATAGGTTCCCACAAGCTACTATCAGAGCTCTAGGTTTGCTAAGTCTACACAGACACTAGGAATTAGGACTAGGATGATGTCTAAGTTAAGAACATGACATGAAAACATTATGCATACTACCTAATCTCAATACTTGGATGCCCTGGCCAGGTATTCATCTATCGAAGAAAATATAAGTATGGAACTCTTAGATTGTTAGCTTTTTGATAATTTTGATCAAGCAGTCATTTTGAAACAATCTAAAGAGCATAATAAATAAGAAATCATGGTGAAAATATCATAATCTTATTCTAAAAGAAGATGAGAACCACATAATAACCTATCACAAACTTGAAACTTTAGTAATTAAAGAGAAAAATACGTTACCACAGAGCCTAAATATGAATACAAATAAACTAATGAGGTATTCATGAAGTTGTAATTCAAGAAGATAATGAGGTAAAAGAAGGATGAATATGTGCTAATGAAGTGGTTCAAGGAATAAAATCCACATAAGATGGAGGGAACTCATGTGATAAGTATGATATGAGAAGATGAATAAGAACAATGGTATATGAATAAAGCGGAACTCGAGTTAATCTCAGACCAACCTATATGTGTAAGAAAGTGCTAATGTAAAATCTTCATGACATGTGAAAGAAATTAAGGGATATGATCCCTATTTAATGAAGAAAATGTGAAATATGATGATCTACCTCTTAATACATGGTTTAAAAATATAAAATATAATAAAAAAGAGGATATATACAAGAATGATGAATAGTTAATGAGTAAAAGAGCAATGTGATACATTGATCTTGATAATTCCTATGTATATGGCAAGAAACCAAAGTTGAAAAAGGTAAAATGATACATAAGAAGATGTAACCTGCATAATAAAGATAGAATCGGTAACCCCTTTCTAGCAATCCTTGGACGATGCTGCTCTGTCATGGGAAGTGTGTTTCCCTTTATGTTCTTTCCTTTTGGGGAACAACTTTCAAGTGGATCTCATGCCGCTTGGTACACATGGAATTGTTGAAATCCTAGGTATGTATAGCATATTATAGCATGTGGTTACTTGGACTATGGTTCCAAGATCTTGATGTTCATGGTGCGTATGCTTTTTGAGTCTTTCAAGATTTGGAAAGCCTCCTGTTATATGTTTTGAGTTGGTCATGTTGGTAGAGAAGTGGATGGGATAAGGATGTGAGTTCCTTATAGCACAAGAAGTGGATACCAAAGTGATGCATCCTAATATCCAAGGTGTACCAATATTACTTGAGTTTGAAGGTGTGTATCAAATGAGATTTATAGTGTTCCTCTCCCTTATAGACAAAGAGTTGATGTTCCTCCAAGTGTTGTTGGAAAGGAGGAGAGTGATTCTTTGGTGTTGCATATGGGTTGCTGACAATTGGGCAAGACCACTTCCAGGGATAGATGAGTTGTTGATCAGTCAACATGTGCTATTGTGTTTCTTTAATAGACTAGAGGTTGAGATATCATTAGATAAGAACTAGAGTGGGTGGCATCAGTTGTATAGTCACCATGAGAGGGAGAAAAACATGACTTCTATCAGAGTAATGTGACATCAACATAAAATGGAAGTAATCATGTGGAGGTTTATGGATGAGATGCATAGAAAGGATCAATCTTTGCTTGCCTTGGATTTCTGGGGCGAAATCCCTATTAGGGGTTTATGGTTGTGAGACCCCTGACCTTTCTTAAAGTGTTGAATAAGATTAATTACCATATATTAGTTCTTAAAAACTGAATATAACCTTGTTATTTCTTTCAATATCGTGTGACGAGCTTAAGTGTCAAGTTTGGTCCAATTTGGACATTGTTTCACAAGTTATGTAATTTTATGTACATTTTGGACTTTTCTACAATTTACCCAAATATGAGGTTTTACCTGCAAATTTTCAGATGAAGTTTGATCCTTAGATGTTTTCTTATCACGCTTGATCTTTTTAGGCCATGGGGTTCCTATTTGTACCTTGGTTTGGAGGTATTACTCTTCAAAGGTGACTTAGGGTTTACCCCTTCATGGATGAGCCACCTTGAGAGGCCATCAACCGATGGTTCTCCTATTTTTCTGACATCCTATGGTCATCACCAGGTGGTTACCATGTTGTTGTTCTCTATAGGTGGTAGGTCTATGTTTTCTTGTTTGGGTTCTGTTGGACTGGTGGTTCACTTAAAGGAGGTGATCAAACAAGGGTTCATCACTTAGTATGCTAGGGTTTCAAGAACCAATGGTTATCATGTGTTGGAAACTGATGGACACCCTGGGAGGTCATCATTCAGTGGTCTATCAGACTCCCACAACTGATGGAGCTGATGTTTGCGTGCCGGTGACAGCTATAAGACATGGATACATGGCTAAGCTACTATGGCACCTCTAGCTTCTCTTCTTCCTTATCTATAAGCTTTATATACCCTTCCTTTAGCACCCAAAAAAAACCTTTGGACCCTTATATCTTCCCTGAAGTTAGAGCTTCGTCTTTCCCCTACTTGGTGTCAATGGAGGTGGCCAAGAAAGAAGAAGATAGCTGACCTTCTAGCTGGGGTATCTAGGGTTCAGATCTAACCCTCATCTAGGGTTTGTGAAGCTCCCTTTAGGAGATCTTGACCTAAACTAGTAAGTTTCTCCTTCTCTTCTTCATTTCTTTTTCTGTTCTTCTTCCTCCCACCGTTTTCTTGGATGGAACCATGGTTTTCCATGTTAAAGCTTGCTCTAAAGCTTAAAGAACATATCTTTCTTACTCCTTATACTTAGGGTTTGCTTCGCTTGTGGAGAAAGGAGCTAGTTGGCCGAGTTTAGAGGTTATACATGGGTTTCCTACCTTCCTTGCTCAAGTTTTCTTTCTGTTTGGATCCGCATACCCCTCTAGAGGTGATTTATATAACTTCCCTCATGTTTATTTCTTACTACTACCTTGCTTATTCATGTTCTTGCTCTAAAATGAAGATCTAAGCATATATAAACTACCTTTTCCTAAGGCTACATTTTTAATGCTATTTCTTGAGTAGTTAATAACCTTAGATGAACTTGAAATCTGGTGCACGAACTTCATGAGGAAAAGGAAGTTGTATACCTTTCTTAACAATGAACCGATGGAACACTTGGGATCATAAATGATGGTTCCTTCTATGTGTTAATGAATTGTTTTCCTTCTTTTCTTGGTGGCCAATGGTTTGGCACCTATGAACATCCGATGGTCTCTACTTTGTTGCTATTTTAATGGCTCTAGTTCACCCTAGAACTGAAGGATATGTTTCCTTGGTCACTAATGGTTCATGGTTACCCTAACCCTAATAAACAATGGTCTTTTTCTATGTGTTGAGAGCTGTTTTTCCACTTTTGATTCACTACCCGATGGTTGGGCCCTTGAGACAACCGATGGTAGGAACTTGGTTCTATTTTCATCCTTCTTTAGTAACTAGAATTTATGGTTTTGTTCCTACAAGGTGAGAAGAATTAATTCTCTCCTCAAGTGGTTGTAAATGATGGGTTACTTAGGGTTTCTATGGTTGTTTCTCCACCTACAAACATGACCCCATGGTTTAGCTCTCTTGCTATTTTTTTGGTCTTTGTGTGACAACCGATGGTGGTCTTGTTGCTTTTTCTTATATGCTTACTCTTGAACACAACCGATGGGTATGCCTCCTCCATGACAACCGATGGTTAGGGTCCCATGATTCAATGGTCTTTGGTGTTTATAAGTGGTGATTAAATCAATGGTTTTCTTGGTATAACAAATGATGGTTCCCCTTTGACTTTGGATCAGATTTATTCCACTTGTTGTGTCAACTGATGGTCACACTTTAGATCTATTTTGGACTCTTTTGGATGCCCAAGACCCGATGATTTTAGTGCTTTAAGGATGGCATCAACCAATGGTGGTAGTAGTTCAACACCCGATGGTGTCAATCGATGATAACACAAAGTGGCACAACCGATGGTGGTCTAGGATACCAAAACCAATGGTGTGACTAGGTATCATGTGTTGATTATTTTAAGCCCTAATGTAATGGTTAACTTGGTTAAATTATTCAAGGGTTAGCCCATTACATCAACTAATGGTTTCGATTGAAGAACCTGATCCAATGATTAGGATTTGATGCTTCTACATTCCCAGGGTTTTGGGTGAAGACTATAGTGTAATGTTATGGCTCTAATAATGAGAATTCAATGGTTCAATGCCTTAAACTTTTAGTCTTACCTTTTCCCTTGAATAAATATAATTGATAATCCCCATAGGAGTTAATGGGTAACCCTAATGTAACCAAGTGATGGTGATTGATTATGAACAATGCCCCCTTGAATGATTAATAGAATCATGGAGTGCTCTCTTATTGTTGTTGAAACCCTAGTATGCAATAATTTGATGGTTATCCCTTGAGTTATGCAAGGATTCATACTTGAGGAAGGTATGGAATATGATGGTGATGCTTTAACTTATGCATCCACAATTGTATGAGGATGCCAAGGGTTAGGGTTTGTGTATGAGTGCTGAATTATAAATTCAATATAACCTATCTTGTTAAACCTAACCCTAATGCAAATGGATGATAGTGGTTATTTATGATATCCTTCCTTGAATGGTTAAAATATTGATGGAATATTCTTCCTAATATGGCAATACCCTAATGTGTTAACTAGTGATTATTATAGCCTTATGATTGATGCTTTCCTATGCTAAACTTGTGCACTATAAATATGATGGTGATTAATCATATCTAGCCTTCTTGTATGATTGATACAATGAAGGATTGCTCTTAAATGCTAAAATAACCTTGAAATGTTATCATGTGAACATATTTTAGCTCTTTGATGCAATATTATGCTGAGATATGTATCACATGCATGATGATATTTGTTGAGCCTTGTTATAAGTCATGGAAAGATAATGATGAACTTGCAGGGAATGATGTGATGGTCTTAATTACCTTTGGGCATGGTTGAGCCTTGAATGAGGTGTAATTCTATTTATGATGTGACAAGGGTTGGAACCTTGAAATAATATGATAAGGATCTATATCTCGTGATAGAGTGATGACAAGTGTAGTTTCATGAATGGCAAGTGAATGGTACCTTGTGATATTGAGATGTTGAATTATGCATCACATGTTTTATATCTTTAGAAGTTTTTATATAGAAATATTTGCTAGAGATGAATTGGGGTTTGTATGTCCACTTGTTTGATGCAACCCTAATTCACCCAATTGGCAATAACTAATTAAGTGAAACCCTGATCATGTAGTGCCGTGTGCCATCAATCCATCAGAGTGTCAGAACTTGCCAGATGGTGAAACAAGTATTCCTTAGGGAAACTCAAAGCCCATACTATTAAGTATGTGAGGTGCAAGTGACTAGATGTCCTTGTTATCTTGACTTCAAAGTTTTGAGGATGGATGTGGTCATACCTCGGTAGGAGAATGACTACGGTTGTGTCTCATACATGTGCATATGATGTGATTGAGGACCACTATGGTTGTATGTTGGATGGTAGGGTTTCAATACCCACCTTCTTTCACTAGTGTCATGGAATGTACCAAGGACAGACTACACTGTTAGCAACTTGACCTTATGTGTCACTATGTGGAGCCGTACTGACTGGGAGAAAAGAAGATATTAGGAGTCTAACTCTTCATAGATCTTGTATGGAACTGATTTTGACTTAGCAGTGGTCAGTTGGAATTTGAGTTGTATCCTTAAATTCCTTAGGGCATAATAAAAGACATAATACATCTGTGTAGAATATCTATTTAGGGTTATATACAATTCTTCACATTGGATGATAACCCTTGTTTGCTCTATTTACATAGAGATGATGTTTAGTACATTAAAAGATAGTAGATATGCTTATGTTGTGGATATGCTCATGTTATAGATGTGTACATACAGTAGCCATGCTTATGTTGATAGATATACTACTACTGTTGAATGTGCTGATGATGATATTTATCACATGTAGTTAGCTATACTTATACTGTTAGCGATGCCTTTAAGTTAGAGGTGCTCATATTGATAGTCATACCGATGAAGATAGTTGTGCTTTTTGATGTTAGCTCCGTTTATGATGTAGATCTTCTCAACCTATTTGGCATGCTAATACTGATAGCCACACTTATGCCACTAGACCGCTTATACTATTAGCAAGGTATATGTTGATAATCATGCTAATGATGATAGCTATGATATGTTCCTTTATGTATATAGTTAATCATGTATGTAGTTATTTGTATCTAATCAATCTGTCTAATATGCTTAAAATCTTTAATTGTTTAACATGCTTTAATCAATAAGCAGTGTTGAGAGTTATATCTCTCGCTAGGACATGGGTCTGACTCGTGGGGCACCACATCTTTTTAGGTGACCACCAGCAATGGTAGAAGACCTATGGAAGCGAGGAGGAGCCATGGTGATGGACCTTAGAAAAGGTTTTTTAGATGTCTAGTGTGTCCTAGAGTCATACTTGTACTCTCAGGTTCATGCAGTAAAGTTTGTATACGATGTTTCAATCGAATCGAGCTGTTGTAACATGTTGAATGTTGTTTTATGTGGCATATGTGAATAATGTTCTCCTACGTATATATGTGTGTGTGAATGAGGCCATGGAATGAATTGTATCAGATTCTTGGCATATTATGAATATAATCTTGGAATTGGGTTTCAATGCAATTGTTTCCAAGCATGTTGGTGATGTTGAAATCGGTTTTAATTTACTCTTTTTTCAAGGTATGTGATTAATTAAGTGATTGATCATGTTTTATGTTTTGAGTAATCTTATTTAATGTGATGGGTTCTCACAACACCTCATCGATCACATAAGATGTCAACCCACTTAGTGACCAAAACATGAGGTCAAACTAGGCGATGACATAAAATAAAAAACAACCACAAAATTAAAGCCATGAGTTGACACAAGGAAGTGAAGTCAACTGAACCAACACCAAACTATCAGGTACCATATCAAGGAGGAAAACCAACATAAAACCCTGGAAATCTAAGAGTAAAACCAATGATTTGCACATGCATGTAAGAACCAAAAATCCCATCATCAAGGAAAACTCAAGCACAAGAGTTAGGGTTCGTCAAAGAAGAGATATCTACCCGAGATTACCATGTAAACACAAACCCTAGTTAAAGGATATTATCTTTCTACTTGGAATCGTGTTTTAAAGCAATATTATGTGCATGCAAGATAGAGGTAAGAAATAATCATGGAGAAAGTGATATAACTCACCTTAGAGTTGATGTAGAGTCTCCAAACAGCAAGGTGGATTGAAGAAGAAAGGGTATAAACCTCAGTTTGAGCACTCTTTCATGGCTAAGCTAGCTCCACCACAAAGAAGGAAGCAAACCCTACGTAGAAAAGGCAAGAAAGAGATGTTCTTCAAGCTCTAACTCGAGCAGTATCATGGAACACCATGGGTTCATCCAAGAAGAGAAAGAAGAAGAGGGTAGATAAAGGAAAATAAGAGTAAAGAGGGGTATATCACTTACCAAGGCCAAGAAGAAGAACAAGCTAGCACCAAATGATTACAAGATGGGTAGCTCCAAACCCTAGCTCAACATGCAAGATAGATATGCCCACCTTCTTCAACCTTGAGCTCCTCCTTCACCACTAAGAAAGAGGGGAGGATATCCAAGATAAGCCAAGGAATAAGAGAGTGGAAACTAATTGTGAAAGAGGTTAGATGTATGCAAAGAGAGAAGTATATATAGAATAGGGTTGGAGAGAGAGAAAGGAAGTTAGGTATCGTGCTAAACTTGCCATGTGTCCAAGAGATCTCATCCATTCAAGTACAAAACTTATTCATGTAACTAAGGCTAACAAAACTAAGGAAAACCATCAAACAACTTGATTTAGAAAAGCATCGACCGTTAAGGCATGATGTTGGCGAACGAAGAGATCAAGGAAAGCACACGATCGCTAACCCTAGGTGATGCTGGCGACCAAGATGAGTGGAGTACCTCATCGATCACCAACCCTAGGTAGCCAAAAGGAAACATCATAGGATGCTAAAAAAATGGATCATAAGAACCTTGGTTATCGCTAAAATAAGAGCTCATTGGTTAACACACATCAAGGTCAACCATCCACTTAGGGCATCCATGCAAACCCTAATCTCAACACAACACACCATCACTCAAAACAAGGTGTGACAAGGTGCCCCAAAGCTCAATTATATCAAACATGATATGTAAACATGTGAGGTACAAAAATAATGTGACAAATTGCAATAAAATCCCTAGAAGTGGGTAAATTGCAATTAAGTCCAAAACAAGCACATATATGCATAACTTGATCAAACAATGTCCCAACTGGACCAAACTTAAAACTTAATCCTGTCACATGATATCAAAGCAAATCACAAGGTTAGATTAAGGTTTTAAGCACCTAGTTATTCTAATCAATCCCGATCAATAAAAAAAGGTCATGGGTCTTACAACCATAAACCCCTAACAAGGATTTTGCCCCCGAAATCCTATGCAAACAAAGAAATGCACTTCCCACGCATATCATCCCATAACTCCCACATGGCTTCTTCCACACCACAGTGATGTCAAAAAACCTTAACGAAAACTATATCCTTCTTCTTTAGCTTCTTAACCTTCCTATCTAGGATCAACACAGGACTGTCAACATACAACACATCCTCCTCCAACACAACCTCCACTGGATGCAACATTAGCTTGGTATTAGTGTGACAATTTCTCAACATGGATACATGGAAGACATCATGCAAACTGTGGAACTCAGGTAGTAACTCTATCTTATATGCCACCTTCCCACCACGTGCCACAACAAGTATGGCCCCATATACCTAGGAGCCAACTTACCCTTCTTACCAAACCTCAACACACCTTTCCAAGGGGAACCTTAAGATACATCATGTCTCCAACTTGGAACTCTAACAACCTACAATAGTTGTCAGCATAAGACTTCTATCTATCCTAGGTTACCTTCAACTATTGTTGTATCACTTTGATCTTCTCTATAGTATGTTGTACTAGCTCAAGACCCAAAAATTGATACTCACGTATCTCATACCAATAAAGCAGTGATTGACAACATCTTCCATACCATTATTCATACAATGCCATTACTATGCTCCTTTGACAACTATTGTTGTAGGAAAAATCTACCAAACCCAGATGCACATCCCAATTGTTGGTATATGCCCATAGAGCAAATCATATGATGATTGTAATGGCATAATTATAAGTGATTTGATTAATAATAAAGGAAAACTTCCAATTTATTTTGTTTCATTCAATTATGAGATAATTAGGTAACTTAAAATGTCTAGAGAATGATATTACTCAATGACGTATGTCTTCAAGTATGTAACTTGAACAATGAGATCATACAGATGTTTAGAGTACATATATTCTTGTTATGTCCCTAGTCGGATGTCATTGTGGAAGGCTGATGGGCATCAATGACACATAAGATTGGAATGTTTCTTAGTTGATGATGGAATCTCATTAGTCATGATATGTGATACTAAACCAAACACATAGATACTTGTTAGAGAACAAAGTATCAAACATAACCACCATAAGAGTGATACATGGAGACCATACATTGGTAGTCAGAATCATCTCTTATAGTTTTGGTGGTGATTATTGGTTCTTAGACTTGAAGTCACTACACTCATCACATGACATTCGGTATGCTTTGACATATCCACTGTGATCCTAAAACAAGGTTGCCATAAAGGTGATGATTGGGTGCACTATGACACATGGGTATGACTATGAGTGATGTAGATGTAATTTGTCCCTCCTATAGGAGTATGATATCCTAGGCCTCTTGATTAGCGAGACTGAGAAATGCATGGCCATGCACATGTGAGTCAATATCTGATGTTGAGCTTACATATATCTCAGACAGTCTGCTCTGGTTTAAGGAACAAAATTGAATGTTGAAGAGGATGACTACTCCATGCCTCGAGTTCAATCTGGATATCAGTGACAAAGGAACTATACAAATACAAAAACACCATAATTTGTTCTCCAAATTTCCATTTACTTAGTTGGCATTGATGTGTGACTAGGCACCACTCTTCACTTGTGATGCCATAATTTGTTATGGACATTCACTGCCAATGTAATACGGGACCTATAGGGTCACACACATAGGAACTCACATGGAATAGGAGTTTATCCATGAGTGATGTTTAAGTTGGTTACTAAAGATATTTAGGTATTTAAACAACCAATTAACTGACTGGACTCATAACCATCAATTTCAAGTGTTAACCCAACTAATTAGAGTGTCAGGTTGATTAGAAATTGAATTGGTTGATTTCTGCATGAGTCAGGGCACCAACCGATCAGCTCACAAGGTGAACCAATCGGCTCAGGTTGGTGATACGATCGATTCACCTAGTAAACTGATTGGCTTGGTCATACCAACCGAAGCTTCTAGTAGTTTTCCCAATTCATGAGAATAGTTGATCGTTTCACTTTGTTCAATTTAATTGGGACAAGGATTAATGTTGGACACTAATTGGAAACAAATTTTGAATTCAATTGTGATTAGGGAAACATGTGAAATGACTAGTTCACTATGTGAACCAATTGGATCACACTGCCAACCGATCGATTCACCTGTCGTAGGTTGCAAAATTCATGGAAATTCTAGACCCTTCTACTCCCACACAGACTGGGAGTCTAACATACTGAATTCTGGACTATTTACCTTTTTGGCCCTCTTTTCCATCTTTTCCTTTCATTTATATCCTCTTTGACCTTTCTGTTTAATTTGTGGAGAATATGATGGTTTAATGAACATTTGTTCACATTTTATTCCAATATTTGGGTTTTATGCACAAATACCTCAGTGAAAGATTAAAAATGAGTTTAATAAGTAAAATTTCCACTTAAGTAATAAATATAATAAAATATTTCGTTCTATAACTTTCTAGTGCTTTTTAGAATATGAAAAAGGAGAGAAATATCAAAATACACATAAAAGAGATAATAAGGACAATAATTGGAGATAATATGGGATATAATGGATTAAAAGAGGATAATGAGGAATATGTTGTTTCAAAAATCATAAATAGGAAGACACAAGATAATTTGATAACATTTTTTTTCTTGATCTAAAAGAAACTTAATGGCCAAGTATCATCTAATTTGGATAATAAATAAATATATAAAAGCATTTATTACAAGATAATGGGAAATAAGCCAATAAGGTGAAATAAAAATATCTAATATCCTCAAATTGGAAAACTAACTCCAAATTCGTAATATACATAGCAAAATGAGTCTATGTGTGAATTTGTAATTAATTTGGCCAATGTTTAATATTTTATTTTTCCTAGGAGAGGGAAAATGACTTAAAGACCAAAAATATTAAATATAGGTTGAAAGAAATTAATTAATGCCAAAATCGTGTTCCACACGTTTATTATTGCTTATAGGACAAGTTTTACATTTTTAGAAAGTTTCTAGATACCTATAATATATTAAAAGGATAAATAAGTGATAAAATTTAAATGAATTAAATAAAATAATAAAAGTCTTCAAAAAAATATAATAATTCCAAATTCGTGTTTTACATGTTAAAATAGACCTTTGGATGAATTTTGAATCAATTTGGAAAATATTTGATGAGAAGATAAATAAAGGAGAGAGAAAATGTGTAAAAATTTTAACTCATTATTTAAAATAACAAACAACTTCAAAAAATGTAAATAATGACAATTTTGTATTCAACATACTTAATAAGACTTATGGATGAAGTTTTATAATTTTTGGATAATCCTAGAGTCATTAATACATGAGGAAAGAGAAAATATGATTTAAATTATTTAACCTATTAAATATCCATAAAAGGAAAAACTAATTTCATATTTGGATTCTACACATCACAATCATTCAATATGTGAATTTTGGAGGTCATTTGCACCCTCAAATAAGGAAAGATAAAAGTTAAATAATTTAAATAGGACTGTATTCGATTTTGTTTGGGAATGCAATTGAATAAGCTCAGTATTCCTCGCCATTAGATCCATATCGGATGCTAGGGGCATCATCTTCAACCTTGCATCATTTATGGAAACATGCTTCTTACATGTGATTTTCTAATAGAGATTTCTCCCCCCACAATCCATCTTTTTTTGAGATTTCTTCGCCCACGAATCGCTCTCTTGATTCCGCACCTAGTGATCCTAAACTTGCGATGTTTGATCAAGAAATTGGAAAACGCCCAATTCTTGGTCAACAAGGCTTCGCGGACACCTCCCTATTTCTTGAATCACACACCCACACCTATAAATAACCCAACTATTGGTTTCGTGGGATCCTTTGTAATTCAACCCAACTCCCAATTTCAATTTTCATCCCTATTTTGAACCCGGACGAGCGACCGAAGGTGTGCAGCTTGTGGTGCCCTTCTCTCTCACATCACTTTGTCTCTGAATAAATAAGAGGTACCTTTAGATCTGACTTCTCCTTATCTTTCTTTTGAGTATCTGAGCGTCGAGTTTTGTGGTCGGTTGCGAAAACGCCCAAAATCCTTGCAAGCAGCAGCTTGCAGTTGTCGACCATGTCGAGCTAAGTGAAGGGGGAAGACAACCCATGTCGGTTTATGTTTCTAACCTCACACACTCCTCTCTTTTCTCACTGTGCTCACGTGGGGGCACTCCAGTCTTTTTGTTTTTTTAAAAACGAAGTGCCTACGTGGCAAGTTATCATTGGTCCCTTTTAGAAAATTTGTATCTTTTGATTTGTTGATCAAAAAATAAAAGTAAGATATGTTTTGGAATCGGGAGAATGTAATATTTCTAATAAAAATATTTTCGTGGTTTGATTATGATGTTTTCAAATATGTATTTTTAAGTATGATTTTAATTACTCTAAAATATGAAAAATAGCCTAAAAAGTCAGTATCATGAAAATATACAAACCTATATGTTATTTTGATCATAAGAATGTAAATAAACAGTAGTGGGGTTTTTGGAGTCTAATTCGATTGTTTGTGGAAAAGTCGATGGTTTTCAGGTTTTAAGCCTTTAATGAATATACATATATCTAATACATAAATATGATGACCCTATTAGGGAAAATGGATCTGACCTCATGTAAAAGTTATGAAAAGTGATTCTAGGACTCTAAAGATTAAAGGTATGTGCTTAATACACTTCAGATGAGAATTATTTGTTCCTTAACCTATGCTTTCCATAATGAGGCTTATTTTCACCTTATATTCTATTCTCTTGAATCTATTGCTATACTTGCCTCATAATCAGTTTGGAATATTGTTTTTGGGTCTTGGTACCCCACTGCCATGTTCTACATATGAGATTCTATTACTTGCTATAGTTTCTAGCATGTTGATTTTATTAGACTAATTAACTAGTATAGTGGTACTTGTATGTACAACCACCCATAGTTGGGGAATGTGTTATTTCTCCCCTGGGGAACGTGTTACTCTCCCCCACACACAAAATGTGTGTAGGTGACTGGGAATGTCTTATTCTCCCCTTACCCTTTGGTTGAAGGTCCGGTAGGTGCCTCAACCCTACATAGTTAAGGTAGTCAATATTAATCATACATGCAATCCTTTTTGTGATATGTTGTTTATGGCAAGCATCTATTGAAAGCTTCTTTTATATATATACGACATCGTTCTATTGATTGTCTTCATCTTATGAAGAACCCTAGCCTATTTTACATGTTTTTCTCACCTTGTTACATTAGAATAGCTTTTTGACACATACTTTTATTTTCCTTCCCTCTTTCTGGGTGCTTTCTCAACCACCCAGATGTGGAGCAAGCTGATGGATATGACATGAAGATCTTAGCGTTGACATGGACTAGCTGATGGATATGTTGCTTGGAGATAAAAATGGAGTATTCTAGACTTCCCTCTATCTAGATCCTAGTTTATGTATGTTGATGTAACTCTATAAGGGAGATTTTGATGTATTTTGCACATTCTTTTATGAAATTGAATATATTCAGAAAAAAAATTATTCCGCTTCTTTCCAAATGTCTTTTGTTTACCATATTTTAGTAAGGAGGTGATCTCACCTCTTTAAAACATGGTATCAGAGCCCATGGTAGTTGGAAATCTGACTATTTCAGTTTTGTCTCCCTAATTAGAATCCATGTCTTACATAGTTCCTTTAGGTGACATGGTTACCCTAGATTTGATATATGTTGATGAAAGGTTGACTTAGGAACCAATAATTCCACATTAAAATCTTGATGAATAAAACTCTAATATGCTCATAATTAAAATATGCGTAACTTGATGTTGTTCAGGTTTGCCTTTAGGCAACTATTAGGTCATGAAGTTGAAGCAAAGGTATCTAGAAAGGATCAGGGTTTCGGGGGCTGGCAATATTTTCCTCCGCGCCTCTAGATTGATTTATGAGGACTCCCATGCCCATATGATACTGGCCTAGCCTGAGCTAATATGAATTGTCCAAAATAGTTTGCTTTTAGGTAATAGTGACCTTAGACTTCTATGTTGTATATCTTTGGGAATCCTAAGTTTCACATGTATGTTGGTTTGTCCTAGAACCCTAATATGATTGGTTGAGAATGATTACCAAGATAGTTTCTTTATGTCCTTTTGGACCATATGTTTGGATAGTATGACCTTTAAATCTAGACCTTGGAGTTTGGGTGTTTGGGAAGATATCCGAGTGTGCAGTGGAATCATGATGGATCTTGAGAATGGTTTAGTTAGACTTATCCTTTAACCCTAGTTAGTTTAGCTTGATAGGTCGAACCCTTTAAGGGGTGGAGTATGGTTAGTTTGATGATGTTAGATGTTAGATTTAAAGGAAGAAATCCTCTGTAGGGGGATGGAACCCTATGATATCTTGAAGTCTATCTAATCTATCTTTAGAAACCCTAACCTCATACTTAGGTGGTTAGTGTGCTTGGATCTTTGGTTTTGACCAAACAAGATATAATCGTAACCCTAACATGCTTGTTAATATGTAATGAACATATAATTATAATCTAAGGAATAATGCATGTGCTTGAACCCTAATGTATATCCAATGCACATAATATGAATATCAATGCTAATTGTCAATAAGTAAGATGTTAATTATGTCATGAACCAATAAACCCTAATGATATGATGAGTAAGGTTATAATTCATAATTAATACATGCTAAGGATGAATAAGTGAAATATAATGGTCATGCTGAACTAAACCCTAAAGTTGTAATCATCTAACCTTAACATATACACCCTCAATGCCTTTCATGATACATTAATGATGTTAAGTGCCATAATTAGTTAACCTACATTGATACACATAAATGATATAAATATATAAATAATCAGTTAATCACATATTAATCAATTCATCAATATAAAATGTAAGTTACCTTGTTATCTAATACACATGTGATTCGTCACTTAATGTGAATCAATTCATTGATATATAATATGTCCCACCTTGATCATTAAAATACATATAATGTCTTCAATATGAATAAGAAGTGAATAAATAGGAGAAAATAATTAATGATGACATTAATATGATCAATAAAGATAATGTGTCATTGTGACAATGTTAATATGAATATAAGTGACTAATGTGACATTAATTGGAATAATTGTATGCTTAACCACAAATTGGATAGAATGTCTTATATTCATGTAAAATAATTTGTTATAATTAATAAAGTGGTAATGTGAGGATAAGGAAGTGTAAATCCAAGTTATTAATGATCAAATGTATTGAGATAATTGAGTAACCTCTAATTGTGCATAATAATGAAATATAACCCCTTTTGGCAATAAAGTGTATATGGCAGGATGTAATTAATATAATGACGACAATGTGATACCATACTGAATATAATGTTAATGAGCCAAAAATGTAAATAATGTTAAATCTCCTAAAAAGAATATCTTAATAATGAAACCCTAGGGGGTCCTTGAGAACCTGACCTAGGAGAAGTTGCGTGTGAAGTTTTTGAACTCTCAAGTTAAGTAGTTCATGTATAAGTTTTGGTGGAAGTTTTATGGTTGGTGATGTGAGGTTGCACACTCACCCTTCCTTAATTGTTAGTGATTTTGGGGATGAAATCCTCTTTAAGGGGTGGAGTACTGTAACATACTGAATTCTGGACTTTTTACCTATTTGGTCCTCTTTTCCATATTTTCCTTTCATTTATATCCTCTTTGACCTTTCTATTTAATTTGTGGAGAATATGATGGTTTCATGAACATTTGTTCACCTTTTATTCCAATATTTGGGTTTTATGCACAAATACCTCAGTGAAAGATGAAAAATGGGTTTAATAAGTAAAATGTCCACTTAAGTAATAAATATAATAAAATATTTCGTCCTAGAACTTTCTAGTGCTTTTTAGAATATGAAAAAGGAGAGAAATATCAAAATACACATAAAAGAGATAATAAGGACAATAAGTGGAGATAATATGGGATATAATGGATTAAAAGAGGATAATGAGGAATATGTTGTTTCAAAAATCATAAATAGGAAGACACAAGATAATTTGATAAAAAAATTCATGTTATTGATCTAAAAGAAACTTAATGGCCAAGTATCATCTAATTTGGATAATAAATAAATATATAAAAGCCTTTATTACAAGATAATGGGAAATAAGACAATAAGGTGAAATAAAAATATTTAACATCCTCAAATTGGAAAAATAACTCCAAATTCGTAATATACATATCAAAATGAGTCTATGTGTGAATTTGTAATTAATTTGGCCAATGTTTAATATTTTATTTTTCTCAGGAGAGAGAAAATGACTTAAAGACCAACAATATTAAATATATGTTTAAAAAAATTAATTAATTCCAAAATCGTGTTTCACACGTTTATTATTGCTTATAGCCCAAGTTTTACATTTTTAGAAAGTTTATAGATACCTCTAATAAATTAAAAGGATAAATAAGTGATAAAATTTAAATGAATTAAATAAAATAATAAAAGTCTTCAAAAAAATATAATAATTCCAAATTCGTGGTCTACATGTTAAAATAGACCATTGGATGAATTTTGAATCAATTTGGAAAATATTTGATGAGAAGATAAATTAAGGAGAGAGAAAGTATGCAAAACTTTTAACTCATTATTTAAAATAACAAACAACTTCAAAAAAATGTAAATAATGACAAATTTGTATTCAAGATACTTAATAAGACTTATGGATGAAGTTATATAATTTTTGGATAATCCTAGAGTCATTAATGCATGAGGAAAGAGAAAATACGATTTGAATTATTTAACCTATTAAAATCCCTAAAAGGCAAAACTAATTTCATATTTGAGTTCTACACGTCAAAATCAGTCAATGTGTGAATTTTGGTTAATTTTGGAGGTCGTTTGCACCCTAAAATAAGGAAAGATAAAAGTTAAATAATTTAAATAGGACTTTATTCGATTTTGTTTGGGAATGCAATTGAATAAGCTTGTTATTCCTCGCCGTTAGATCCCGATCGGACACCAGGGACATCATATTCAACCTTGCGTCATTTATGGAAACATGCTTCTTACATGCGATTCTTTAATATGGATTTCTCCCCCTACAATCCATCTTTTTCTGAGATTTCTTCGCCCACAAATCGCTCTCTTGATTCCACACCTAGTGATCCTAAACTTGCACCATTTTTATCAAGAAATTGGGAAACGCCCAATTCTTGGTCAACAAGGCTTCATGGCCACCTCCTATTTCTTGACTCACACACCCACACCTATAAATAACCCAACTATTGGCTTCGTGGGATCCTTTGTAATTCAACCCAACTCATAATTTCAGTTTTCATCCCTGTTTTGAACCTCGACGAGTGGCCGAAGGTGTGCAGCTTGTGGTGCCCTTCTCTCTCACATCTCTTTGTCTCTGACTAAATAAGAAGTACCTTTAGATCCGACTTCTCCTTATCTTTCTTTTGAGTATCTGAGCGTCGAGTTTTGTGGTCGGTTGCGAAAATGCCCAAAATCCTTGCAAGCAGCATCTTGCGGTTGTCGGCCATGTCAGGCTGAGTGAAGGGGGAAGACAACCCATGTCAGTTTACATTTCTACCCTCGCACGCTCCTCTCTTTTCTGTCTGTGCTCATGTGGGGGCACTCCGGTCTTTTTGTTTTTTTTAAAACGAAGTGCCTACGTGGCAAGTTATCATTGGTCCGTTTTAAAAAATTTGTATCTTTTGATTTGTTGGTCGAAAAATAAAAGTAAGATATTTTTTGGAATCGAGAGAATGTAATATATCTAATAAAAATATTTTCATGATTTGATTCTGATGTTTTCAAATATGTATTTTTAAGGATGATTTAAATTACTCTAAAATATGAAAAAATAGCCTAAAAAGTCAGTATCTCGAAAATATACAAACCTATATGTTATTTTGATCAGAAGAACGTAAATAAGACAGTAGAGAGATTTTTAGAGTCTAATTCGATTGCTTGTGGAAAAGTCGATGGTTTTGATGTTTTAAGCCTTTAATGAATATACATATATCTAATACATAAATATGATGATCATATTAGGGAAAATGGATCTGACCTCATGTAAAAGTTATAAAAAGTGATTCTAGGAATCTAAAGATTAAAGATATGTGCATTTGTTTTTGAGAAAAGATGGGAAACCCTATGATGGGGGTTCCCCGACAACTATAAATTATGTAAAACAAGATTTACAAGGTTCGATCTACAAGAAAGGAAAGGTTGCAAAAAACTGACTCTATCTACTTGACCTCTACAAACATAGTTAGCAACAACATGTGCTGCCCTATTATATAAAAGATTAAGGTAACTAAAACTACAAGACGAAAACAAAACCTTTAACGAAAGAATGTCTTCTACTACAGAGCCAAGATAGTCCCTTCTCGCCACTATGTTGCTGCAAGCTTGGACAATCGTCATGGAGTCCGATTCCACTTCCACCTTTGTAACACCTTCTTTGATCGCCCACATCAGTGCCATCCTCACAGCCAGCACCTCAATCATAGCTACATCTGTTCCCGAAGATACCTTCTCCGCCGCCACTCCTATCAGTTTCCCCGTACTGTCCCTCATCACAGCGCCTATGCCCGCAACACCATCTTGGCCACAAGACCCATCAACATTTATTTTCAAGTATCCAGCAGTCGGCGCTCTCCACTTCCTTTCCTATGGCGTGCGTCCGGACGGTGCCCTTTGCATGGGCTGTTGCACCCACTCGTCACCCCTTCTCACGGACGTCATAGCACAACGATACAAAAATTTGTTGTTAGCTTCTCCACTGTTAAAGACACGGCAGCACCTCCCTCTCCACACCGCCGACATGGCAGCCACAATCTGTGCTTCCTCACAACTCCTCGGCCTCGCCAATGCTTCCTTCATGATTGCAGCTATATCCCCATCATTGACAGCGTCGACCCAGTTCTGTATCTCCGTTGGTAGAAGTTCCCACACTTCTGTGGCATTTGGGCACCGAAACAACATATGGGGTATCGTCTCCTTCTCCGCCATGCACAACATGCAAGTGCCATCTGGTATACAATGTCTATCAAACAGCCGTCCTCTGGTAGCTAGGCCCCCCGTGCAAATCCTCTATAGAAAATGGGTTGTCTTTGGGCTCCAACCACCATGCCAAATATTTTTTCACAATTCGTCCCCTTGTGCATTTTTATACCGTCTCGCTTCTGCTTTCCCCATCAATCCCAACTAATAGGCTGACCGGACTATGAATTCTCCCGTGTTTGATGGCCACCACATTAATAAATCGTTTGGTCTTCGGGTGCTCAGTTGGATAGCGCCAAACCTCCTAGCATAACTCTCCGGGAAACAATCTCTCACTCTTGTCATCTCCCAACCAGTGCCGTCCTCTGTCATAAGATCTTTGACTTGGTTATAGCCCGCATTCCTGTCATTTTTTAAACGTGCAAGCTTGTCCTCCTCCTCATGTAGCCAATAGTCCTCCCAAATGTTTATATCTGCCCCGTTCCCCACTCTCCACTGTGTTCCTTCTATCAGCAACGCTTTGGCTCCCCATAGACTCCTCCACGTATAGCTCGGATCATGTCCACGTCTTGCTTCCCATATGGATGTCCTGGGAAAATATCTGGCTTTGAGTACTTTCGTTACTAGTGCCTCCAGGTGGCTTACTACCCTCCATAATTGTCTTGCTAGTACGGCTTGGTTGAAAACATGGAAATCTCTAAATCCCATCCCTCCTTGTCTCTTTGGCCTGCACAAATTATTCCAACTGACCCACGACATTTTCCGCTCCTTATCCTTTGCACCCCACCAGAATCTGCAAATAATTCTCTGGATCTCGTCAATGGTTCCCGCCGGTAGTTGAAAGGTGCTCATTATGTAGGTAGGAATCGCCTGTGCCACCGCTTTGATGAGTACCTCCCTTCTAGCTTTGGATAATAATTTTTCCGACCACCCTTGGAATTTTCTCCAAATCCTCTCCTTTATGAAGCTAAAGACTTGTTTTTTTGACCTCCCTATTACTATTGGTAGACCCATATATTTAGCATGACGGTCCACTTCCCTCACCCCGAGTGTGTTCTTCAAACAAACTCGCTTCTCTCTTTTGACTCCCTTGCTGAAAACCACCTCCGTCTTGGATAAATTGATCTTTTGTCTGGATGCCTGTTCATATTGGCTGATTATTTCAGCTACCTTCAGGCATTCTGTAGTTGTGGCTCTAGCGAAGAGAATGCTGTCATATGTGAAAAAAGATGTGAGATACGCGGTGCTCTCCTACACGGTTGGATGTCGTGCAAGAGATTGTCCTGGGCTGCACTAATAAGAGAGGTAGAAAAAGCTTCCGCACACAAAAGAAAAAGATAAGGGGAAAGATGGTCTCCCTGGCGAAGTCCTCGTGCAGGTGATGTGCTTTGGGTTCGGTCTCCATTTATGGCAAACACATGCTGAACAGTAGAAATGCAGTCTCTAATTTTTCTTATCCACTTTGCACCAAATCCCATCCTTTCCATCACAAAGCTCAGAAAATCCCATTCTACTCTGTCATAGGCCTTTGACATGTCTAACTTCAGAGCAAGGCTGCCATTCTTCCTTCCTTTATCCCTCTTCATAGAGTGAAAAAGCTCATAAGCAATCAGCGCATTATCTGTGATCATCCTTCCTGGGACAAACGCACTTTGGTTTTTAGAAATCACACTATTCATGAGAGGCTTCAGTCTGTTCGTCATCACTTTAGAGGCAATTTTGTATATCACGTTACAAAGGCTAATGGGTCGATACTCCCCAACCATCCTTGGCTTTTCTACTTTTGGAATAAGAACCACTAAGGTTTCATTTGTATCTTTTATGCTGTGATCACCTTTCCACCATCCCTTTATATAATTTGCCACATCCTGTCCCACCGTGTCCCAATATTTTTGATAGAACAAAGCTTTCAAACCGTCTGGCCCCGGTGCTTTATTTGGATGCATCTGCTTTAGCGCTGTATGGATTTACTCTTCCGTGACATCACTCTCTAGATCCCTCCTTTGTTACCCTGACACCACCTCCCTAATGCCTTTTGTTGCTTGCTCAAACCCCGAGGGGTTGCTTGAATGGAAAAGGGTTGAGAAATGCCGTAGAATAACCTACATGATCTCATTCTCCTGCTTTCTAAAGATGCCATTCTCATCTTCTATACCATCAATCCAGTTCCTTCTTCTTCTGCTAGAGGCCTTTTGGTGGAAGTATGCCGTGTTCCGATCTCCCTCTCTCAATTCTTTTACACGTGCTCGGGCAGCCCAATATTCCTCATTTTTTGCAGCCAATATTGTAACTCTTTGGATATGTCCTCCGCCCTATTCAGATTTGCATGGTCCGGGGGGAGTCTTTGGATTCTATTAAGCTCACTTTCAAGCTCCTTGACCTTCTGACTCCTCTCTCCAAATTTTTCTTTCGCCCATTCTCTTAATGTGTTTTTACATTTAAGAAGTTTATTGCTGAGATCACCCCCTTCTTCACTCTCCCATGCCTCTTTAACAATTTTTCCACACTCCTCTTTGCCAACCCACATAGGTTTGAAAGCAAAGTAATTTTTCCTCCTCTTATTGCCGCTGCTCCTATTGTCCGCTTTAAGCATGATGGGGGCATGATCAGACTCATAGATAGGAAAATGGAAAACCTTGCAGTTTTTAAAAAGATTTCTCCAATCCAGTTCCGGTAGGAACCTATCCAGCCTCTCCATTACCAGTGTTCTTTCAGTCACACCTCTTTTCCACGTGAACATATTTCCTTCGAAACCCACATCAATCAACCCACAATCATCTATGACTTCCCGAAAGTTCTGCATGAATTTTTCCTCCTTTGGCGGTCCTCCATTCTTTTCCGTGTTGGACACTATTTCGTTGAAGTCCCCAAAGAAAATGACAGGTTCATCAGCCTCATTTTTTAGATTTCTCATCAGCTCCCAGGTCTTCACTTTGCTTGCCTGATCTGCCCATCCATAGATACCGATCGCTCTCCATTTCTGTCCGCTGTTATCTTTGATCATTCCTGCCACATGTCTTCTCGAATAATTGAGAATTTCCACACTAGTATCTTTCCACCAGAAGCCTAGACCACCAGACCTGCCTCGGCTCGATATGCACAAACCATCAGTAAAACCACAACTTTTTTTGACCTCTTCCAGCTTTGTATCAGCAATCATAGTCTCCGCCATAAAGACTATATTTGGACACTCTCTCCAAACCCAAGCCTGGAGAGTCTTGCACGTGTCAGGGTCGCCCAACCCCTGACAGTTCCAGCTGAATATTTTCATTGCCCTTCGCGGGATTGGACTCCGCCAATCGCCTCTACTTGAGTCATTACGACCCCATTTCTGCCTGAAATTTCTGCAACCTCTCTTTTAGAACATTTTTCTCCTGCTTCTTGTTCAGGTTGGTCATCAACCTCCATGTCACAGAGATCCATCCCTCTATTTCTTTTTCCTATTGTTTGAACCCATACCACCTCTTCCTCCGGAATACCCAGACGTGCCCCCTGCTCATCTTGTAAACCCATGGGTAGTGTTTCTTCTTCCCTCGGCTTTGCTTGTGACCTTGCTTTGTCTTTACCCCTACTTCCTTGCGCCGCTGTGCCCGGGTAATAGCACGCCTCTCACTACTTTCATCCCCGCTTCCCTTCAATTGTTGGAAATAGGTACCCTGTTCTTCCCCTGCACGGTCATTCTGCCTTTCATTGGTGTTTCCTTTCTTCTTGCTGTGTGATTGTACGTAACACTGCTCGTGTCCGCCGCACTCAGCCTGTTCACAGTGCTGTGTTGCCTTCTGCCTTTGGGTTGGCTCTGCCCATGCTAGGTTCACCGGCCCATGATTGCTGATATTTTCTATCTCCTCGTCCTCCATCTCTGGCGGGTGTTCATCCACACACTGGTTTTCACGTACCGACTTTAGTTCATCTGCTGTATACGTTATCTTCTTCCTTCCCCCCGTCTCTGTCTTGCCCTGGGAAACCCTCTCCCTCCGCCCCTCATGTCTTGACCCCGTCCCATCCAGCTCTTCTCCCTCTCCTCCTTCCCCCCTGACGCTCCCCGCATCCCCTTCCCCGTGAATCCTCTCCCCCCAGCTAGCCCTTCCCTCACATGCTACATGTCTTCTCTCCGCTCCTGATCTTCCCTCTGCCCCACTCGCCAGCTTCCCCCTCGCTTCCTCTTCCCGGTTCGCCCCTGCCGAAAAACCACTACCCACCGAACTTCCGCACTCCTCCCTTTCGCCCTTCATCTGCGATGTCCCCCCTCCGCCCTACGGTTTGAACACGAGTTTCCACCTCGCTAACCCTAGGCCTCCCTCCTTCTGGTCCGCCGCGCGCCGCTGTTTCCAGGGCGACGCCCGCAACTAGGTCCCCCACTGTCTGTGTTGCTCATCCCCATCTTCACCGATCACACAGTCACGATCAACGTGTCCAAGTCTGCCACAAATGAAGCAAAAATTCGACAGTCTTTCATATTTAACCTCGATGTCCACCGTAGCGCCCCCCTTCATCTGAATTTTCTGGATGCGCTTTAACGGTTTGGAGACGTCCAGGATTATCCGGACTCGGATGGAGGAGTCCCACCCTAGCCCATCGGTGTCCATCTCGACCACCTCTCCGATTCTTCCCGCGATCTCCCGGATGTTCGCTTCATCTTTGTACCCCAATGGGACGCCATATAGCCGGACCCAAAATGGGCATATGCTGATGACGATGCTGCCCAGCTGTTCTTCTTTGCATACTTCCTTCAGAAGGAGCAGTCTCCCGTCGAAGTGCCAGGGGGCTCCGTCGAGAACCCGCTGCTTATCCCTCCAATGGGTGAACTGAATGATAAAGACCTCGCCCTCGATTTGCTTGAAGACGGCCGTCTCCTTCAGACTCCATGCTTGTGATAATGTTCTTTCCATCGCCCTAAAGTTGTAAGTTTGATCTATAAGCAACCGCCCTACCAAAGCGAGCTCTGTGTGATCTTCTGTGTCGTCGCCACTTTCAACCGATTGGACGTCGACGAGATCTTCTTCATCATCTGACAACTTGAGCCCTGCATATCGCACTGCTAGATCCGCTGCCATCTAGAGACCAGAACCCAAAACACGACCTCACACTTGAACCTGTAAGAGAAAGACCCTAGATTAGGGTGGAGGAGCGTCCACTTCCGCGTGCCCTAATCGCCGGAGCGACTGGAGACGGGGGGACGGGTTTTACATATTATTAAAGGTATGTGCTTAATACACTTCATTTGGGAATTATTTGTTCCTTAACCAATGCTTTCCATAATGAGGCTTATTTGCACCTTATATTCTATTCTCTTGAATCTATTGCTATACTTGCCTCATAATCAGTTTGGAATATTGTTCTTGGGTCTTGGTACTCCACTGCCATTCTCCACATATGAGATTCTATTACTTGCCATAGTTTCTAGCATGTTGATTTTATTAGACTAATTAACTACTGTAGTGGTACTTGTATGTACAACCACCCATAGTTGGGGAATGTGTTATTTCTCCCCTGGGGAACGTGTTACTCTCCCCCACAAACAAAATGTGTAGGTGATTGGGAATGTCTTATTCTCCCCTCACCCTTTGGTTGAAGGTTAGGTAGGTGCCTCAACCCTACATAGTTAAGGTAGTCAATATTAATCATACATGCAATCCTTTTTGTGATATGTTATTTATGGAAAGTATCTATTGAAAGCTTCTTTTATATATATACGACCTCATTCTCTTGATTGTCTTCATCTTATGATGAACCCTATCCTGTTTTACATGTTTTGCTCACCTTGTTACATTAGAATAGCTTTTTGACACATACTTTTATTTTCCTTCCCTCTTTCTGGGTGCTTTCCCAACCACCCAGATGTGGAGCAAGGTGATGGATATGACATGAAGATCTTAGCATTGACATGGACTAGCTGATGGATATGTTGCTTGGAGATAAAAGTGGAGTAGTCTAGACTTCCCTCTATCTAGATCTTAGTTTATGTATGTTGATGTAACTCTATAAGGGAGATTTTGATGTATTTTGTACAATCTTTTATGAAATTGAATATAGTCAGAAAAAAAAATTATTCTGCTACTTTCCAAATGTGTTTTGTTTACCATATTTTAGTAAGGAGATGATCTCTCCTCTTTACAGGGAGCCCAGACCCTAACCCCTCCTTTAAATAGAGGGGTATTGGGGGATTCCCAACACATACAATTGAGAATCAATTGCTCTGACAATTGTTTTCCTCTCTGGTTTGTGTAACCAAGAGATCCCAAGAAAACCCTACTCGACTAGGGAGGGATAGCAAGGGAGAGAACAATTCAGAATAATTGTGGGAGAGCAAGTTGGTGACTAGTATGCCAACAGAAGGGAACAACTCCTTCCTGTATATTTTAGTACAATGATAGGAGTTCCAGGTGGTCCACATGGACTTCTCTAAAGGCATGGATACTTTTCCCATTAGGAGAACACCATTACCCTACAGTCCATGGAGGAGCTGCTACAAATGTTGTTCGAGTCTACAATCTATGGTGAAAACCAGGAGGCGTAGTAGATGAGTTCTAGTACAACTAGAAGACAGTTGTGCATCTAAAATGATGGCGACATGTTGCTGAACTTGCTCCAGGACCAGGTATATGCTCGAAACCATCCTTTCCATTATATAGTAGTTGATGTGATCCACTGCTTTATGGGGAATATGGAAGTAAATTTCTTATTTCTGCAACCTATTTTGTCGCCATATTTCCCTACAGTGGTATCTGAGCCACGTCAATCTACTATATTTTGGGATAATCGATATGACCAGATTTTTATTTTTTTTAATTAATTGCATGTGATGCAAATAAATTATGTCCAATAAAATATCACATATAATCCTAAACTTATATATATATATATATATATATATATATATAAACACACATATTATATATATATATATATATATATATATATATATATATATATATATATATAAACACACACACACACCCACACACACACACACACACACACACACACACACACACATATATATATATATATATATATATATATATATATATATATATATATATATATATATATTGCAATTTACACGTGTCATCCTCAAAAGCAAGTTTTAATGGTGGATGTGTAGTGTGGTTATGGCCAATAACCCTAATTATCTAGGCATGATTGTGTGTGATTGGTTATTCTTGTTTTATCTCGATTTGAATACCAAGCCTCAACCTTATCTTCCAATTGCAAAAGTATTATTTTTTTCTACCTTTGCTCCCTTTGAATGTAACTCGAGGTTTCTCTATAATCATGTAATCGTAGGATAGTTTAAATTCTTGTTGCTATGAAGAAGACAAACCCAAAAGATGGAGGAGTGATCGGTTGGAGGCCCAACCGATCAACTCGAGGACCCAGAAGATGGCAGACTGGGGTCCAGATGATCTGGGAGACGACCAAATGACTGGCCAAGAGGCGATCCGATCGATTTAACGGTTAAACTTATCAACCCAGATTGGAAAGCATGAATCTTTATGAACAATAGGTTTCTGCATGCGATGTAGACCATAGGTTGTGGTAATTACTTGTGGCTCCAAGGAATTACATTAGGATGGCTATAACTATCACTTTTTGTTTATTGCATGTTTTGATTGTGGTATATAGCATGTATATGACACATAAAATATATGTGGTGATTGGATAAAGTATATGTATTTATAAATACAAACTCCCTCAATTAAATATTAAGTCTTAGATGCTTTCCATTATCAACACACATGAAAATCTTGATCGACTAAGTGTGGGAACTCGAAGGGTGGTGCACTGTCTATCTCGTGGAAATGTGATGGTGATAATGTGGGCCTTCCAAGTGGGGTGAATTATTATTGTGTTGTATTTTGGTCAGGATTAACTGTGTGACCTTAATAAGATTAAGCACCAGAAGCATGTAGATGATCATGGCTAGGAGTTGTGCATATCATCTATCCAAGAGTTGCATATGATGTAATTGTCAAAAGTTTCCTACCTTGATAATTGAATATGGGTGCCTACGTTGGGCGGATAATAGATGAATTATTTTAGATCTTGGGCCACTAGAAGGTTGTACATTGCAATCTTCTGAATTGATATGTAAGGGCTATCAATTTGAATAAAATAGTGGGGGTGATAATGAATTTAAGACCTAATTAATATCATTAATTTTTAAATCAAATAAAATCAAAAAGGGTTTTTGACAAAATGCAAATTATATCTTGTAGAATCAAATGACAAACAAATCAGTATTGTGATAAGTCCTTAGGAAGGAAAAACTTAACGAGACAAATTTCCATGACTAATTTTGGGCCTTGAGAAGGGTTCCCAATGAAGAGTGCAAGCTCTATGTCATTGATAAACTAGTGCCAGAAATACCAGCTCCTGATGTGCCTAGAGCTGATGTGGATGCTTACTGGAAGCATGCCAATGATGCCTTGGACATAAAGTACCTTATGATGACATACATGAACTATGAGTTGCATGAGCAGTGCGAGGACATGGGGATTGTTGAGATGGTACCATCTTAAGAAACTGAACCCATGCCTTAAAGAAGCAATAAAGGGATAATGTCATAAAGGCACTCTTTGAGTGTAAGCTGATAGAAGGAAACTCAGTAGAAGAACATGTGCTTAATATGATTGTACATGTGTATCATCCTAAATAATTGGGATTATCTTTGAGTCAAGAATTGGCCATGAATATGATTCTATATCATTTCCAGAATCATACAACCACTTTATTGCATGCTATCATGTGAATAATATGACCATACCGATGTCAGATTTTCTTGGTATGCTGATTCATGCTGAAGCAAGAATGAAGAAGGACAAATCCATGATGATGATCACAAAGTTGAGTACAAGGATCAAAGCAAGGTCGTGAAGAGTTTTGAGGCCAAGCCCACATCCAAATCTTCAACACTCAAGATGAGGAGAAAGAAAAGTACAAGAGGAACTCATCCTCTGTACTTGAAGGCAATCAAGAAGAAGAAGATGGGGATATAGATCTCCACTTCAGGTATATATGTTATTGAGACTGTTATAACCCCATTTTTCTAAACCACGTAATGAAATTTGTAAATATTCTTTTAAAAGATAAATGGAATCAATGGTTGATTTAATGATTTGATTTGAATGATTTTCTTGCATAATAGCCTTGTTTGTTTTCTTAATGGGCTTTATTGGCTATTGAGCCCAATTGAGAAAGAAAAAGAAAAGAGAAAGGAATTCAATTGGATAAAGGAATACATAAGAAAATAGATAAAAGAAGAATAAAGGGCTAAGGAATATTTCACAAAAATGGAATTTCGAAATATTAAGGTTCCTTGAGGTTCAAGGAATAATAATATAATGGAAGGGGAAAGAGAAAATATGTGGAATATATAAATAATTAAGTATTAACTTGCAACTGAAGAAAAGGACCCATTTTCTTTAGATAATGATCCCAATTTTGGCACGGTGAGAGATTAAATCATGAACGAGGTTCCCTTAAAATTTGAGAAAAAAGGAGTTATTAATTGGGAGTTATGGCTGTTTCAATTTATCCTCAAAAATAGATTTTATTTTGAAAATAGTAAAAACCTTTCCTTTTTGATAGAACGCGTGAGATGTGGGCCGTTGGATCAAGATCCAACGGGCACCGCACATCGTTGAATTCCATTAGAACTCAGTCTCTGGCGGTTTGCAGGGGGACTTTCCCCTTCATTTTTCTCACAATCTGACGCATGTGCGCGCATGGAAAGTACTCCATTGGGTTTGGGAGAAGGAAGCAGACCTTCCCGACCCTAAGTTGGCAGGATTTCATCGCGTCTATGAGAAACGCCCAATTGGGCTGAGGACTAGGGTGGCGGTAGGGTTGAAGGAACCCTAGAGGAGCCCCGCATCCTATATATATACCCCTCCCTCAAGTCTTCACACCCTCACGATCCCGAAGGGCCTCTTCCCGAGTCCTAGAACCCTCATTCTCTCTCTCGATTGCCCTCTCTTCGACGAGGAATTCGTCGCGGCGCCACCGCAATTCAAACGACAAGAGAAGAGGAAGGAGACGAGCCATGTCCGTGTGATCGGGGACTATCGTGGACTCACGAGGAGATCCAACGATCCAGGGACGACACACTTAACTTACTTGCATAGTGGAGATGATCGAAACAAAGTGTCAGATCTGATCAGTGGACTAGCAGTACACCGATCAAATGAATATGAAATTTTGGTAATTCCCTTCTCTAATCAAAATTCCAGTAAAATGCGTTTTCTTGGAAAAATCATATCTAATGATAGAAAACTCCGTTGAGAAAACTTTATACATGAAAGTTTCATAGAAAAATATGAGGAACAATATTTAAATGTTTTGGTAACATAGTTCTGTCCCATTTTGCAAAAGTTTATTTATTTAATAGAAAAAGGTATTAAAAGGTAATTAGAAACCCTAATTGAATATAAAGGATGAATATTTGGGGTTTAATAGGTTAATTTGAAGAGTATTAACCTGTTGTATATTAAAATAGAGTTTTCATCCATTTTGCATGCAAAGTTTTAGGGTTTTAATCTATAAATGAAGGATAATACATATAGAAACCCTAATTTAGGGTGAAAAAGGAGAAAAACCATGTTTATGTCGGATTAAGGAAATAAGTTACTAAATAATGCTCCTAAGTTTGTTAGGAGTATTAAAATGAGAAATTTAAAGGTTTTATGTAGTTTTGTTGAATTAGGGTTCATAGTACTAAAAGTGGAGCCAAAATCCTAATTTCAAAGGAAACCCTAAAATTGGAATAGAAATTCTAAGGAATAAGATGAAATTGGATAAATTTTGATAAAAAGAAGATTGTATGTTTATTTTAGGTTTTTTGTGCATATTTTCTTGCCTGATTGGGTTTTCTCTACATAGTTGATTATGTCTCCAAATCTACAGTTATAGGTATGTGGATACGTTTATGAATAATCGCTTTAGTTTCATGGTGATTCTCGAACATTTTTATCAGTTGTCTGAAAATAACTACTTGGATGACTTTTATTTCATGCAAATATAAAGTGACTATGATTATCACCATAAGTATGTGTACATGACTGGCCCAGATCCTGGTCCTCCTCTATGGCTTTGCTAATGATGAAAAGGGTAATATGCTAAAGAGTCTACCTATTAAGTGAGACCATTAGGTTATCAAGAGTTAGGGATTGGGCTACCTATGGGTAGTGCCATGCGACTCTTTAGCACACCATGAGTTAGGGATTGGGCTACCTATGGGTAGTTCCATGCGACTCAACCCTAGATATTAATCTACCTGTTAAGTAGGATCATGTAGGGTTTAATGGGGATCTACCATAAGGAAGGTAGCATCCAGGTCCACTGCGGGGACAACGTAGAGGCTAGGGTATGTATGGATTGAGCAGTCATGTTTAAAATGTAAAGTTGTTTGTTAAACTGTAATTGACTGCAATATGTTGATATTAATTGCACGATTATTGTTTACCCCACATACCAACTTTATGCTGACTGACGTTTTGTTTGTTGGCGTTTTAGGTACAAACCCAAAAGGACAAACAATAAATTGGCATATTGTGAATACATGAATTAATGCGCAAGGAGGATTAGTTAGAATAGAATTCATATGTGGATAGAAGTTTAAAAATCCAAGTTTTCAAAAGGTACGCAAAATTTTATTTTATCACAACTTTTCAGTATAGTCTGGTAGAATTTGATAATTATTATTGATTATTTGTCGAACCTTTTGATCCGGAAATTGGAATAACGGCTCTGACCTCTTGGTCTCCCTTAATTGGGGGTTATCAGAAGGCGGGGTCATTACATTTGGTATCAGAGCCTAGGTTCCTCACTTAACCATTAATAATTATTAAATTTTACAAACTCTATAGAACCCAAGGGGGTTATTAGAGGATTATCCTAAAGACATAGGTGTCTAGAAAATGATCACGACCGGGGGCTGGCAATATTTTCCTCCGCACCACTAGTCGGAATACGAGGACTCCCAGATCCGTGTGACTGCATGGCCAAAGTCTTAGGGTATGAATCGAAATAAGATACCTTTAGGAGTCTCTCATCTTATTCATCTCTTCTCATTACACATTCTATTAAGGATTTTAAGAGTTAGGGTTTTTCTCTCTCTTTCTTATCCTCATGTGGTATGGGTAAGTAAGTTAAGGATTAAGGAATCCTCCATCAAATTAATAAAAGGTACGTAATAAGATGCCACTGACATAAGTATAATTAGCTTAAAGGTATAGACTAAAAGGTCTATGTGTATGGTTATGCAGATGGCTCACGTGAAAACAGTGGCTGTCCCAGATGCCGCCAATGGTTGTGGACCTTCACGCTAGGGAAAAGTGTCTTCTGAGAAGAGGAAGAGGAACCATGGTGGAGATTCCTCAAAGAAGAGGAAGAGACCTGAAGAAACCACTCATGAGGTCCCTAATCCTAACCCGATACCCTTTAGCAACCTTGATCAAGAAGAAGACTAAGGGTACGAGGTGCAACATGTGTATGAGGAGGTAGCCCAGATGGAAGAGGACCAAGATGGTGGTCCTAAACCAACCATGATGATCCACACCCGTGATGCTTTGTGGATGGAGCAATAGAAGAAGCTGACATAGGCCGTTAGTGCTTTGGCCCTCTGAGACTTAGCTAGAGGTGAGAATGGCGAGCCACTTCCTATTCATCCTCGACTGGGAGCCACCATCTTGGACTTCGTCAATCTAAACATTGAGAAGTTCTAGGGAGAAGATAAATCTAAGGTGGTCGACAAGGCAGAAGCTTGGCTGCTTGCAGTCGAGAATGGATTCTGCATGCTTGAGGTACAGCTGAGCAAGAAGGTCCTCTTTGCTACTCACTTCTTGGAAGGAGCAACTAAGATATGGTGGGAGACTCACATCATAGGCTGAGATCTGACGGAGGAACCAATGGCATGGGCTGACTTCAAGATGACCTTCACCGCCAGATTCATCCATGTCTCAGCTAAGAAGGAAAAGGAAAGGGAGTTCACCAACATGACTTAAGGAATCTCATCCGTGGTAGACTTTGGGCACAAGTTTTGAATCCTGGAGCATTTTGGGTATAAGATGGATGAGGAAAGAAGGGTGGATCACTTCATTGAGCATCTTCACCCTACCATCATGCCCCATGTAATGGAAAGTAAACCTAAAACCTTTGTCGAAGCTTACAACACTGCTTTAGACATGGAGAGGACAGTGATGCCATTTTAGTATCCACCCAGGGGATATTTGGGTTTCACTGACGGAACCCAAGGGTAGAAGAACAACCACAAGAAAGGTCAAGGGTGTAATCATGCCAAAGGAAAACATGGAGGAAAAGGAAAACCCCGTCAAGAGAACAACCGAACTCAATGCCACACCTGCGGGAGGTGGCACACCGGTGAGTGCCACTACAAGAAGAAGACATGCTACCGATGCCAACAAGAAGGACACATCCAAGCTATTTGTCCTCTACCAGATCCAAGAGGACCAGGACAGGTAGCAGTCCCACCTGTGGTAGCTCCACCTATAGCTGTAGCCCACCTGTTGGAGAGAGAAGACAAGCTCGAGTGTTTGCCATTGACAATGAGGAGGACCAAGCAAATGCTAATTGATTGATCGAGGGTAATAACCCTTAGAGCTTTCTTTTATGTTTCAAGTTAAGCATGTAATAGACTAATGTATGGTGAAAAATAATGTAGGCATGCTTGAAGTCATGGGACATAATGTAAAAGCTTTATTTGACTCTGGATCTACTAATACTTTCATTTCGACAAATCTCACCACTATGCTTTGTTTGGATATCAAGGATTTAGGGTATGTCTTAGATGTTACAACCCCGAGTGGTTGGATCTTTACATCTCTTTTGAAAACTCTGGTGATACCTATGAAATATCAAGATCATGAGTTTCCTACAGACTTTATCCTTCTTGATATGAATGACTTTGATGTGATCATTGGTATGGTGGCTTTATACTTATAGTGCCAATATTGACTATAGGGAGAAGAAAGTGATCATTAAGAAACCAGGTCACCCACCTTTCATCATTAGGGGTAGGAAAGATGCCACAACCAGCCAGTATGTGTCAGCCTTGAAAGCAGAGCGGATGATGAGTAAAGGGTGTCGAGCTTTCCTGGCAGTAGTCACTGAGCCAGAACCCAGGGTGCAACCTTTAGAAGAAATAGAGGTTGTTAGGAGCTATTCATATGTTTTTCCAGATGATCTACCTGGGATTCCTCCCAAGAAAGAGGTAGTTTTTTCCATAGAGCTAGCCCCTGGGACAAGCCCTATTTCACGAGCACCTTATAGGATGGCACCTGCGGAATTGCTCGAGTTGAAGAAACAACTACATGAATTGCTAGACAAGGGTTTTATATGCCCTAGCACATCACCATGGGGAGCACCAGTTCTTTTTGTAAAGAAAAGGGATGGTTCGCTATGAATGTGCATAGACTACCGGATGATCAACCAGGCTACCATTAAGAACAAGTACCCTTTACCCCAGATAGATGACTTGTTTGACCAGTTGAAGTCTTCTTGAGTCTTTTCCAAGATTGACTTGAGATCAGGGTACCACTAGTTGAGAGTTAAGAATGAGGACATCCTGGAAACAACTTTTAGAACACGTTATGGCCACTATGAGTTTGTGGTTATGCCTTTTGGGTTGTCCAATGCACCTAGTATTTTCATGAACCTTATGAATAGTGTGTTTCAACCCTTCCTTGACTCATTTGTCATAGTGTTCATAGATGACATAATGGTTTATTCAGATGACTTAGATAAACACTGAGACCACCTAGGTAAAGTCCTTGATATCTTTAGAAAGTAGAAGTTCTATGGAAAATTCTCCAAATGTGAGTTTTGGATAGACCGAGTCATGTTTCTCGGATACATCATCTCAGGAGGAACGATCGTCATATATCCATCTAAAGTGTCGGTAGTTCAAGATTGGCCTACACCGAAGAATCCCTCGAAAATGTGTAGTTTCTTAGGGTTGGCTGGGTACTATCGGCACTTCATCAAGGATTTTTCAAAGACCGCCTTGCCTTTGACCATGTTAACTCGAAATGATGTGAAGTTTGTGTGGTCCGATGTGTGTGAGGCTTGTTTCCAGGAACTGAAGGAGAAGCTGACCACTGCCCCAGTTTTGACTCTACCATCAGGTAATGAGGGTTTCATGATTTTCACTTATGCATCGAAGATGGGACTTGGATGTGTGTTGGAATAGAATAGACATGTGGTTGCATATGCCTCCCGACAACTCAAGCTCAACGAGGTGAATTACCCGACACATGACTTAGAGCTAGCTGCTACCATCCATGCATTACATATTTGGTGGAATTACCTGTATTGTGCTACTTTTGAGATCCTCACTGACCATAAGAGCTTGAAATACCTTCTGATACAAAAAGACTTAAACCTACAACAATGACGATGGATGGAGTACATGAAGGATTATGACTTCACCATCGCTTATCATCCAGGAAAGGCAAATGTCATAGAAGATGCTTTGAGTCAGAATCAACTCAGGTGTGTAGCTGTTTTATCCAGTCAGTGGAAGAGTTTAGAAGAGCTGGTAGAGTGGCAATTATCCTCAACTATTTGATGATTGAGTTCAATTGGCCAACATCCAAATACAGTCAAAATTGTTGGGTGAGATTGTAGCAGCATAGTTGGCCAGTGGAGAACTTGATAAGATGAAGGACTTGATGAAGAAGCCACAAACCTGTATTTCATTGGGAATAGACAGAGGGATCAGATTCGAGAATCGTATATGGGTTCCTAATGACTCACCGTTGAAGGAATGTATCCTGCGAGAGGCTCATGGTTCTAAGTACACGGTGCACCCGGGAACTACCAAGATGTTTAAGGACATGCAGAGGTTTTTCTGGTGGCCAGGAATGAAGAGAGACATTGCGACATATGTGGGCAGTTGTCTTACATGACAAATGGTGAAGGTTGAACACCAACGACCCAGTGGACTTTTACAGTCTATAGAGATTCCAGAATGGAAATGGGAGAAGATCACCATGGATTTTGTGGTGGGTCTACCTCAGACTAAGAAAGGTCATGATGCTATATGGGTTGTGGTAGATCACCTTACCAAGTCAGCACACTTCCTTGCCCTGAAGACCACTACTAAGGTGTCATATTTAGCTGAGCTATATATCAGAGAGATAATGCATTTACATGGCATACCCGGTTCCATCATCTCTGATAGAGACCCAAAGTTTACTTCCAAGCTGTAGAAGCAAGTTCAAGAGGAACTTGGTACAAGGTTGAAATTCAGTACCACATATCACCCCCAAATAGATGGTCAGTCAGAAAGGACAATCCAGACCTTAGAGGATCTACTAAGAGCTTGTGTGCTCAATTCGGGTGGATCATGGGAGCAATACTTACCATTAGCTGAGTTTGCCTACAACAACAGTTATCAAGCCAGTATTGGGATGCCTCCGTATGAAGCTCTTTATGGGAGACCATGTTGGTCACCACTTCACTGGGATGATGTTGGTGAAAGGACCTTGTTGTGGTCAGAAGAACTCCAAGTGTATGCTAATAAAGTCACTTTGATCAGGCAAAGGCTAAAGAGAGCCCAGGATCGACAAATGTTGTATGCTGATGTGAGGTAGACTGATGTGCATTTCACTGTGGGAGAACATGTTTTTCCGAAAATCTGACCACTCCGAGCCATAGCCAAGAACAGAGGAAAGTTGAGTCCCTGATACGTTGGTCTATTTGAGGTGTTAGAATGGATTAGTGAAGTTGTATATCATTTGGCATTACCCCCTCAATATAGTATGATGCATGATGTGTTTCACGTGTCCAATCTTAAACGATATGTGCAAGATGCGAGCCATGTGTTGAGCATTGAACCCATTAAGCTTCTGGGAAGCTAACTTATCATGAGTTACCTTTGTGGATTCTAGATACCAAGGTGAAAGAGCTCAGAAATAAGAATATAGAGATGGTAAAGGTTCTTTGGAAGCACCATGGAGAGGATGAAGCCACATGGGAGCTGAAGACGGACATGGAAAAAGCATATCCTAATTTGTTTGTATGATTTTTGAATTTTGAGGGAAAAATTCCTATAAGGAGGGGAGGATGTTATAACCCCATTTTTCTAAACCATGTAAAGGAATTTGTAAATATTCTTTTAAAAGATAAATGGAATGAATGGTTGATTTAATGATTTGATTTGAATGATATTCATGCATAATAGCCTTGTTTGTTTTCTTAATGGGCTTTATTGGCTATTGAGCCCAATTGAGAGAAAAAGAAAAAGAAAACAGACATGAATTTCATTGGATAAAGGAATACATAAGAAAATAGATAAAAGAAGAATAAACAGCTAAGGAATATTTCACAAAAATGGAATTTCGAAATATTAAGGTTCCTTGAGGTTCAAGGAACTCAGGATAATAATATAATGGCAAGGGAAAGAGAAAATATGTGGAATATATAAATAATTAAGTATTAAGTTGCAACTGAAGAAAATGACCCATTTTCTTTAGATAATGATCCCAATTTTGGCATGGTGAGAGATTAAATCATAAATCCCTTAAAATTTGAGAAAAAAGGAGTTATTAATTGGGAGTTATGGTTGTTTCAATTTATCCTAAAAAATAGATTTTATTTTGAAAATAGGAAAAACCTTTCCTTTTTCATAGAACGCATGAGATGTGGGCCGCTGGATCAAGATCCAATAGGCGCCGCACATCGTTGAATTCCAGTAGAACTCGATCTCTGGCGGTTTGCAGGGGGACTTTCCCCTTCATTTTTCTCACAATCCGACGCATGTGCGCGAATGGTAAGTACTCCATTGGGTTCGAGACAAGGAAATAGACCTTCCTGACCCTAAGGCGGTAGGCTTTCATCGCGTCTACGAGAAATGCCCAATTGGGCTGAGGACTAGGGTGGATGTAGGGTTGAAGGAACCCTAGAGAAGCCCCACATACTATATATTGTAACATCCCTGACCTGGGTTATGAGTTAACCCTAGGTGTTTTTCCTAAATATGTGATTAAATCTTTATGATTAACTCTGAGCATGTAATTAAGTTTCTCAGAAACATATATTTCAGTATTTGCCCCTTTTTATTTAAAGTTGTAGCATTGTTTTGATATACATGGACCTATGTGCAATTTACCCATTTAAAAGGGTTAGATTGCAATTTGCACATGATGAGATGTTCCTCTGATGTTGAGACATCATGAGAAATCTGTTTAGAAAAGTTTGAGGGATTTCCCAAGCTAAGGCACCAAGGTGCAGCTGTGGAAGCAATCCCGGTGCTTGAAACCCTAGTTTGGGGTAAAATGCAATTTACCCAAATTAAGGGATACAAATTGTGAAATATGTCATCTAATGTATCTTTTTAGACTCTTGCCATCATTAAGAGAAGAAACGATGAGGAAGTCACCTCAATTGAATTATCAAGTTATGAGATATGCCTTGTGATTGAATAATCAGGGTATATGTGCAATATTTCTTTATGTATGTACCTCATTATTAGCTTGCTCTCCTTTACCTTCTTTTCCTAAGACCTTAAGAGAAGGTTTGTCCTTAGAATAAAGAGGAAGGGATGATCAAGTAAAGAAGGAGGGACCTAGTTGGAATTATGGACAACTTATGAACTAATGTTGAAAATCCTACCCCATGTATATAAGCTCTCCTTCCCTTAGTTGCAAGGGAACTCACCCTTCGTTCCCTTACTGTTTCATTTCACCAAAGACGACCAAGGACTTCCTTGGAGCTAAGGAGGACGACCAAGGGGTGCAAGGTAGGTTTAAACCCCTCTTCTTGCCTAATTCCATGGTTAGAACTCGAATTCAAGGTCATCTTCATGGCTAACTCTTGAAACCCTACCTTTCTAGCCGTCTCTTTTCATCCTTCCTTGGAGTTTTCACCTTGGCCAACCTGTGGGAATTCAAGGACGCCATTAGAGCTTGGATCTTGAAAGCTTGTAGCTCAAGAAGCAAGCTTTAGGCGGGTTTTATAACTCTAAACCCATGCTTTACTATGTGCATCTTTATATGCGTTTTAATGATAGCTCTTAGTATTTCCCTACTTTTTCCTGCTATTTTGCAAGCAAACCCATGGGATATTCGTACTTTTCTTGAGCTAGAAGATGAAGGCGTGATTTCCAAGAAAAACCCACCGCTTTTCACTTCCTTAAACGGTCTCAAAAGTTTGCTCTCTCGGTCTCAAGACCGCGAGGTGAGCAAACGGTCTCGAGACCGCGACAGGGCAAACGGTCTCCAAGACCATTTGGCCCGTTGACCGAGCGTGGACCGTATAATAAATCTGTTCCTAATTATATAGGCTAATTACCCTCAAAATGTGGGAGGCTAACTCCAAGGGAATCGGGAGATATGACCTTTTTAAGTAACAACTTTATTTGAATTTATTCCTGATTTTCAAATGGTCTGAAATTGCCTTTTTTGGCAAACGGTCTCAAGACCGTGTAAGGTCGTTGACTAAGCGTTGACCGTATGGGATTACTGTTCAAAATTATGTTAATTAACAACTCACCAAGTTTGATGGTCAAATTCCAAACGGGCTAAGAGTTGAAGGGTGAATACTAGGGCTAACCCTAGATAAAATCAGTACTGAAATTATGGTGACCTAATTAGGGTTTTTAGGGTTGATTGACCTAAATGGTCTCAAGACCGTTTGGGGGTCACCAAACGGTCTCAAGACCGCGAGGGCAATCAACCAAGACCGTGTGGAGGTCTGGGGTCAAGGATAGTTGACCAATTGAAGGTACAACTACACCAAATTACATTGCAATAAAATATTGACACGATCATCAACTCAATGGGTCAGACCTTGATGAATTTGCACTAGAATCCAAAATTTGATGGGCAAACGGTCTCAAGACCGTTTGGAACTCATCCAAACGGTCTCAAGACCTAGAGGACATCACCCAAGACCGTTTGAAGGTCTAGGGTTGAGTAATTTGACCAATTGAGGACCCAATTGCAAATAAGTTATCAATTTAATCAAAATTCTGTTTTGTGACTCAATCATGGTTCAACCCCTATCAAATCACCTTAGATTTTGATGAAATCTTGGGAAAACGGTCTCAAGACCATGTGGGGTCCACCCACATGACCTCAAGACCGTTTGGGCCAAGTTTGGGCCCAATTGGAGCTCAATTGAAGGGTTCAACCTTGTGTTGATGCACATTGTTGAGTGTTGATGGGTGAACATTGATAGATCCTAATTGAATCAATTTCAATCATAATTGGTCAACAATTGAGGGTCAATTGAATGACCAATTGGTTAAGCATAACCTTAATTAACCCAATCCATAGGTGGTCAACATAGATGGGACCTTTTGAAGGCTTCAACCTCGATTGACATTATCGGTTGCATCTTTGAGTCTTGATTGAAGGACCAAGCGGCTGAGACCATGAGAGCCTCGCGGTCTCAAGACCGTGAGAGGGCTCGCGGTCTCAAGACCGTGAGGGGGCTCACGGTCTCAAGACCGAGAGGAGGCTCGCGGTCTCAAGACCGCGAAGGGCCTCGCGGTCCTGAGGTCAAACTAGCTAAACGGTCTTCATGACCCTCGCGGTCTTAACCTAAATTGGAGTCTTCGCGGTCTTGGATGCATGATGGCTCGCGGTCTTGAATGCATGATGGCTCGCGGTCTTGGAGTTAGAAGGAGGCTCGCGGTCTTGGAAAGTCAAAGTGGGCAAACGGTCAACACTTTCAACCGATCTCAACTCAATTGATGATTAATGATTGGAATCAATCAATGTGATTCAAGGTTGACCTCATTCAATCATTTGATGATGTAAATGGTTCAATGTTGCCCAAATCAAACCCTAATGATAATCTAGGATAGTAAGGGGTTAATTAACTAAGGTTTTGACCATAATGATGATCAATGGGGTGAATTACCAAAATACCCCTGAAGGATCAATTAAGTTATACCTTGCTCAATTCAAACCCTAATTACATGAGAATGATGTTTTTAGTCATAATGACTCTATCCAACTTGATCTAGTCTAATGTTACCATCAACCATTAGTATGATGAAAGAGAGAGTACTTTAGAGAGAGAAAGTACTCTAGAGAGAGAAAGTACCCTAGAGAGAGGAAGTAACTCTAATCACATAATGATGATGTTTTTGGCTATGTTAGCCTATGATGCCTCAATCCAACCTGTTTTAGAGTGATGTTGACATCACCTAACATTATGATGAGAGAGAAATTACTTCTAGAGAGAGAAAGTACTTCTAGAGAGAGAAAGTACTTTTAGAGAGAGAAAGTACCCTTTTTAAGTAGAAACTCAACTAAAGCATCTCCAATGCACATAAGTGAGCATAATTAGGGTATGGTCCACCTGTGTGAGATCATAGAAACCCTAATTATGATAAATGATGAACTTTTACCTAATCCAAGAGCATCAATGAAGATGTTACTCATACATGATGATGTTATGAGTTTAATTCACCTTGATGTGAATAGTAAATCCTAAATCAAGGGTAATGACATGTAATGTGAATAGTAAACCCTAAATCAAGGGTAATGACATGTAATGTGAATAGTAAACGCTAATTCAAGGGAAATGGCTTGCTTTTGAGCATTAAACTCTATTTGATTTGAATTAAAGATTTAACTCTTATGACAAGAGTAGGAAGTGCATTCCTTATTGTTGTATTACCTTTATCAGATGTATTAACCATGCAGGTTCTGATATGAAGGTAATCATATCCAGGTATGGATGTTGATGCTATATTCATTAAAGGCATGCTGTTAGCCTTATGAATAAGTAAAGTAATCTGATGCCTTGCCAGTGGCATCCTATGCTGATAATGGGCTATGAGAGCCATGAATACCATCAAGGTCATGCCTTAGAGATGACTTGTGATGAGGATAATGAGAAATGATGATTGATATGAGTTAGGCCTGTTACATTTAGTATTCTTCTTTTATAGCTGCTATGCCACTGTTATTGTTTGAAGAACAATGTATGCTGTTAAAGAATACTGAATGTACCTAACTAATCAAGTATAATGTAGAGCCCTGATCATAGATCCATCATTGTCAGAAATTAAATGATGGTGAAACAGGTTTTCCTCAGGGAACTCCTAGAGCACATACTTTTGAGTATGTGGGGTACATGGATGTGTAGAACCTTACATCCTAGTGTAGGAAAGTGATGTAGATGTGTAATCCATCCATCCTTCACTATAATTCCATATCATATCAGTGGTAGGTAAACATGAAACCTCCTGATGACGAAGAAAGCACGGATATCTGTATCAGTGGTAGGTAAATATGAAACCTCCTGATGACGAAGAGAGTACAGAATGCCACTGTGACTCTAGAATAGCAAAGGACCAGTTTACCCTGGTGAGCTATAGCAGTAGAGACACGAGATGTCCTACAAGTGATCCTCTTACTGACTGAGGAAGGTGAAGGTCATGAGAATCCGGCTCTCTTAATGACCTATGTATGATACTGATGTGACTTCTCAGCGATCAGTTGGAGTATGAGTGGTAAGCCTCATCTCCACAGGGCATAATGTTGTTTGTAAAACATAATCAACCATGTAGTATAACTCGTTAGAGATGACTCCAAGTTAGTTGATTGATGTTACATTGCAATAATGTTGATATTCTCCATATCTCCTAAATTGTAGAGATCTTGTTATACCTGCAACTATTATAGAATACTTTGAAGGCTTTACTATTTAAAATAATCTTTGATGTTATAATAAAGCTTCTGGAGAAGAGTTATAACTCTCGCTGGGACAATTATGTATAATTGTCTCACCCCGTAGGCTTCAACTTTTTAGGTGGACGTCGGAGACGAAGGAACCAGCCTACAGGTGATCAGTCTCAGCAGCAGCACCAGGGGCAACAGTAATCTCAGGTGGAGATTGTCCTGCCATATGGTGTAGTTAGAGTCAGTCCTATGTGTCCTCTGTACTCTCAGTTCTTGGAGTCTTGTGTTATGTGATCTTGAGATTTTGTATCTTGATGTATATAATTACTCGAGAAGTAATTATCCTGAGATGTAAACAGTTTATCTCTCTTTATGAAAGAAGCTTTTATGGATTCAAGCTCTTGTCACAAAAAGTTTTAATTTCCCGTGATTTTTGTCTTCCGCTGATTACCGATTCGCTTCCGCTAAGCTTTAATCATGTTTATGTTATGGTTTGGAGATGAGAGCCCACATATATATACCCCTCCCTCGAGTCTTCACACCCTTGTGATCCCGAACGGCCTCTTACCGAGTCCCAGAACCCTCTCTCTCTCTTGATTTCCCTCTCTTCTATGAGGATTCTACTGCGGCACCGCCACAATTTGAACAGTAAGAGAAGAGGAAGGAGATGAGCCGTGTCCGTGCGATCAGGGACTATCGTGGACTCACGAGGAGATCCAATGATCCAGGGATGGCACGCTTAACTTACTCACGTAGTGGAGCTGATCGACACAGAGCGTCAGATCTGATTAGTGGACCAGCGGGCCTCCGATCAAATGACTACGAAATTTTGGCAATTCCCTTCTCTATTCGAAATTCCAGTAAAATGTGTTTTCTTAGAAAAATCATATCTAATGATAGAAAACTCCGTTGAGAAAACTTTATACATGAAATTTGCATAGAAAAATACGAGGAACAACATAAAAATGGTTTGGTAACCTACTTCTATCCCAATTTGCAAAATGTTATTTATTTGATAGAAAAATGTATTAAAAGGTAATTAGAAACCCTAATTGAATATAAAGGATGAATCTTTGGGGTTTAATAGGTTAATTTGAAGAGTATTAATCTGTTGTATATTAAAATAGATTTTTCATCCGTTTTGCATGCAAAGTTGACTAATTTAGGGTTTTAATCTATAAATGAAGGATAATACATATAGAAACCCTAATTTAGGGTGAAAAAGGAGAAAAACCATGTTTATGTCGGATTAAGGAAATAAGTTACTAAATAATGCTCCTAAGTCTATTAGGAGTATTAAAATGAGAAATTTAAATGTTTTATGTAGTTTTGATGAATTAGGGTTCATAATACCAAAAGTGGAGGCAAAACCCTAATTTCAAAGGAAACCCTAAAATTGGAATAGAAATCCTAAGGAATAAGATGAAATTGGATAACTTTTGATAAAAAGAAGATTGTATGTTTATTTTAGGTTTTCTGTGCATATTTGCTTGCCTAATTGGGTTTTCTCTACATAGTTGATTCTGTATCCAAATCTACATTTATAGGTATGTAGATACGTTTATGAATAATCGCTTTAGTTTCATGGTGATTCCCAAACATTTTTATCGGTTGCCTGAAAATAACTGCTTGGATGAATTTTATTTCATGCAACTATAAAGTGACTATGATTATCACCATAAGTATGTGTACATGACTGGCCCAGATCCTAGTCCTCCTCTATGGCTTTGCTAATGATGAAAAGGGTAATCTGGTAAAGGGTCTACCTATTAAGTGAGACCATCAGGTTATCAAGAGTTAGGGATTGGGCTACTAATGGGTAGTGCCATGCGATTCTTTGGCACACCATGAGTTAGGCATTGGGCTACCTATGGGTAGTGCCATGCGACTCAACCCTAAATATTGATCTACCTATTAGGTAGGATCATGCAGGGTTTAATAGGGATCTACCACAAGGAAGGTATCATCCAAGTCCACTGTAGGGACAACGTAGAGGCTAGGGTATGTATGGATTGAGCGGTCATGTTTAAAACATAAAGTTGTTTGTTAAACTGTAATTGACTACAATATGTTGATATTAATTGCACGATTATTGTTTCCCCCACATATCAGCTTTATGCTGATAGACGTTTTGTTTGTCAGCGTTTTAGGTACAAACCCAAAAGGACAAATAATAAATTGGCATGTTGTGAATACATGAATTAATGTGCAAGGAGGATTAGTTAGAATAGAATTCATATGTGTATAGAAGTTTAGAAATCCAAGTTTTCAAAAGGTATGCAAAATTTTATTTTATCACAGCTTTTCAGTATAGTCTGGTAGAATTTGATAATTATTATTGATTATTTGTCAAACCTTTGATCCAGAAATTGGAATAACGGCTCTGACCTCTTGGTCTCCTTTAATTGGGGGTTATCGGAAGGCGGGGTCATTACAAAGATAAACTTATCTACTTCTTCATCATGGATACTAGATATCGGATGTGGATATTACATATGTTCAGATATGCATGATCTAAAAAGAAGTAGCCCTTTGGAAAAGGACAATGTTTAACTATGAGTTGCAAATGGCGCAAGAGTTGTTGCCACTACAGTCAGAACGTATAGTCTATCTCTAACTACAAGGTTTTTAATAGAGTTAGTAAACTGCTATTATGTACATGTCATAAATATAAACATCATTTCTTTATCTCTTATGGACACGAATGCATATGAATTTCATATTAAGAATGGCCGATGTTCTATTTCTTAAGATGGGATCTTTTACAGTAGCGTCCGAATGTCTTATGGTATATATTTGCTAGATCTAAAGATAGATGTTTATAACATAAATACTAAAAGACTAAAACTCAACAACTCAAACAAAACATACCTTTGGCATTGTCATCTAGGGCACATAAATGTTAATCACATATCTAGACTCCATAAAGATGGTTATCTAGACTCGTTTGATTTCAAATCAATAGAGACATGTGAGACCTGTTTGTTGGTCAAGATGGTTAAGACCCCTTTCACTTTTAGCAATGAGAGGGCTAATGATCTATTAGGACTCATACATACTAAAGTATGGGGCCTTTTAAAACAACCTCTATAGGTGGGTATCAATACTTCATTACCTTCACTGATAACTTCAGTAGGTATAGTTATGTTTACTCGATCAAACATAAGTTAGGAACTCTTGACAGGTTCAAGGATTTTATGAATGAAGTACATAACCAACTTGGAAAAAGTATTAAGGCACTTCATTCTGATCGACGTGGAGAGTAATTAATCCCAGAGTTTGAGGACCTTCTATGAGACCATGGGACTGTATATCGATTAACTGCACCTAGAATACCTCAACATAATGGTGTATTAGAAAGAAGGAATCACACAATACTAGATACAATGCGATCAATGATGAGTTTAACTGAGCTTCCGACTATGTTCTGGTGTTACAATCTAGAAGATGCTGCGTTTACACTAAACTGAGTATCATCTAAATCGGTTAAAAAACCACCATATGAGATATGGTATGGGCAGCATCCCAATGTGTCTTTTATGAAGATTTGTGGATGGGAAGCATATGTGAGGAAAATGTTTCCTGAAAAGCTTGGCCTTAAATGTGATAAATGCCATTTTGTTGGATATACTAAGGAGACTAAAGGATATTACTTTTATTACCTATCTGACAACAAAGTGTTTGCTGTCGGAGATGGTGTATTCCTAGAAAAGGAATTTATCTCCAAAGGAATAAGTGGGAGGAAATTGGAACTCGAAGAGGTTCTAGACCAATAAGAAAATAGTGAACCGATAGATGTACAAGAGGAACAAAGAGAATTACAAAGTGTTATGGAATCTCAAATTCCTCAAGTAACACATGAACCTCGCAGGTCTAAACAGACACGTCTTGAACCTGAGAGATTTGGATATCTTGTGACTTAGGAAGGTTGTGAGTTGGTCATAGATGATGAGCCAACATCCTTCTAGAAGATACTAAGGGAACAGACCTGAGAAATTCCTTGAGGCCCCGAGATCTAAGATGGAATCCATGTATTACAACAAGGTATAGACCTTGGTGAATCCACCTAAAGGGGTAAAACCCATATGGTGCAAGTGGGTCTTCAAGAAGAAGACCAACATGGATGGTAAAGTATAAACTGTATATATATATATATATAATGTGTGTGTATATATGTGTTTGTATATATATGTATGTATGTATGTATGTATATATATATATTGCAAATTTCAGATAAGTTCAAGGCGTTGACTATGATGAGACCTTTACTCTAGTGGCCATGGTTAAGTACATCATGATCATGCTTTCTATTGCATCTTATCACGACTATGATATCTGGGAGATAGATGTTAAAATCACATTCCTTAATAGGAAGATTCTCGAGGATGTGTATATGAGACAACCTGAGGGTTTTTTAAATCCAAAGGATGAAAATAAAGTGTGTAAGCTACAAAGGTCAATTTATGGATTGAATCAAGCATCTCAGAGCTCCAACCTTCATTTTTATGAGACAGTCAAAGAGTTTGGCTTTAGTCAAAATGAAGATGAGCCCCATGTGTACAAGAAGGTTAGTGAGAGCATAATGACATTCCTCATATTGTATGTAGATGATATATTGTTGATGGGGAATGCCATCCCTAGTTTACAAAAGGTAATGACATGGTTGGAAAATGTGTTTTCTATGAAAGACTTGGGAGAAGCATCCTACATCTTGGGGATCAAAATCTATAGAGATAGATCTAGAAGGCTTCTTGGACTAAGTCATAGCACATACATTGACAAAGTGTTGAAATAGTTCAGCATGAGAGCTCAAAGAGAGGAAACCTACCCATGGTACATGGAGTTACCATCTCTAAATCTCAAAGTCCTAGTTCTTGTGAAGAAATGGAATACATGAATATGACTCCATATGTCTCAGCAATTCGATCAATCATGCATGCAATGTTGTGCATATGTCCTGATGTCTCATATGCCTTGAGCATGATGAGAAGATATTAGTTAGATCCAGGTGATGCTAACTAGAGAGTCGTGAAGAACATCCTCAAGTACTTAAGAAGGACTAAGGATTAGTTCTTGGTATGCGTAAGAGAGGATGTGTTGGTGGTAAAGGGTTACACCGATGCAAGCTTCCAAACTAAAAAAGATGATTACAAATTACAATCAAGATTCATTTTTTGCCTAAACAACATGTATATGAGCTGGAAGAGTTCCAATAAAGAGACATTTTCTGATTCTACAATAGAGGCCAAGTATATTGCTACATAGAATTCCACAAAGGGGGTTGTATGGATCAATAAGTTCAAATCTAAACTTGGGATTGTTCCAAGCATCAACAACACAATTGAGCTATATTGTGACAATAATTAAGCTATTGCACAAGCTAAGGAACCCAGATCGCAGCAGGGCTTAAAGAATATACAAAGGTGGTTTCATCTCATATGAGTACATCGAAGAGATGTGAAGATTTGTAGAGTACCAACTGAGAACAATATTGCTGTCCCCTTGACAAAGGCACTTTCATAATAGAAGCATGATGGTCATGTTAGATCACTTGGGATAAGATTCATGGGTGATTGGATCTAAGTGCAAGTGGGAGTCTATTGGTATATATATCCATAGAGCAAATAATATGATGATTGTAATGACATAATTGTAAATGATTTGATTAATAATAAAGGCAATATTCCATTTTAATATGTTTCATTTAGTTATGAGATAATGAAGTAACTTAATAAATGTCTAGAGAATGATATTATTCAATAACATATGTCTTCAAGTACATGACTTGAACAATGAAATCGTACGTATGTTAAGAGTACATATATTCTTGTTATGTCCCTAGTCAGATGCCATTATGGAAGGTTGATGGACAACAATGACACATAAGAATGGAATGTGTGTTGGTTGATGACAAAATCTCATTAGTCATGATATGTGATACCAAACTAAGGACATAGATACTTGTTAGAGAACAGAGTATTAGACAAAACCACTATAAGAGTGATACATGGAGACTATACATTGGTAGTCAGAATAATCTCTTATAGTGTTGGTGGGGATTATGGTTCTTAGACCTGAAGTCACTACAGTCATTACATGACATTCAATATGCTTTGACTTCATCCACCTTGATCATAAATAAGGGTTGCCATAAAGGTGATGATTGGGTGCAATGTGACACATGGGGATGACTATGAGTGATGTAGATGGGATTTGTCCCTCCTACAGGAGTATAGGCCTCTTGATTAGCGAGGTTGAGAAATGGATGACCATGTACATGTGAGTCAATATGTGATGTTGAGCTTACATATATCTTCATACAGTCTGCTATGGTTCAAGGAACAAGATTGAATATTTAAGATGATGACTACTTCATGCCTCGAGTTCAATCTGGATATTAGTGACAAAGGAACTATACAAACACTAAAACACCATACACAAATTGTAGGTTGAATTTGTTTTCCAACATTCCATTTACTTGAGTAGCATTGATGTGTGGCTAGGCACCACTCTTTGCTTGTGATGTCACTATTGGTTATGGATGTTCACTACTTATAACCTCCCATTTTATGATGTTATCTTACTAGTTTTTTCTTAGTTTTCCATACTCTTTCTTAGATAAATTAGATAGAATAATTAACTTTCCGCTTTACCATGAATATACCAATAAACTGATATTTTTCCCTATCTTCTTACAGGAAAACACAAAAGAAATTGCAAAAGAACTCAAACGGTCCCAAGACCATATGAAGGCCAAACGGTCCCAAGACCGTATGAAGACCAAATGGTCAGAAGACCGTATGAAGAACAAATGGTCCCAAGATCGTATGAAGGACAAATGGTCCCAAGACCGTATGAAGAAAAAACGGTCCCAAGATCGTATGAAGGTCAAATGGTCCCACGACCATATGAAGGCCAAACGGTCCCAAGACCGTGTGAAGGACAAATGGTCCCAAGACCGTATGAAGGCGAACCGGTCCCAAGACCGTATGGAACCCAAATGGTCCTAAGAACATATGAAGGCCAAACGGTCTCAAGACCACATAAAGACCAAATGCTCCCAAGACCAAATGGAAGCCAAACGGTCCCAAGACCGTATGAACCTAAATGGTCCCAAGACCGTATGGAACCCAAACGGTCCCAAGACCGAACGAAGGCCAAACGGTTTCCAAACCATTTGAATCCAAATAACTCAAGACCGTTTAAGACCCCTTTGGAGCCTATAAATAGGACCCAAGGGGTCCTCATTAGGATCGAATTCTTGGACGTCCAGAGGCTGCCCCAATCACTCCAGAGCTATTCATCCTTCATCCTTCGCCCCAAGGCTGCTAGTTCAAGATCCACATTCCATCCTCAAGCTACTTCCTCTCTCATCGACATAGAAGGTGGGAAGTGAAGGATTCTTCATCAAGGCAACCATGTGGTGTGAAGACAGTTTCTCTCTACTCCAAGGGGTCGACCTTCCTCCCTCCTACGTAGAGATGATGTTTTCTTTCTCTCTTCCTGCCTCCTTCTTTGTTCTTTCCATGAGCGAGTAGTCCCATACACTAGGGTGCAGGGAGTAGCCCCACTACCCATGTTTTCATTTCATACATTGTAATTCATGAGTTTGCAATAGAAAAATACTATCTTTTCAGTTCAACGTCAACTGTTTAATGAAATGCTAGTTGTTTGATTACCAACTTGTGTTATCTATTATCTACTAGTGAAAATTGTCTACATTTGTACTTTTAGATTCGAATATCGACTGCATGTTGGTTCTTGATGTATGTAATCACCATACATCTGTTCGGTATCTAGGAATGTTTCTCAAGGAGTGGAGTAAACTCACCTCCATCGTTGTACTTCCATACTATGAAATGGAATCAGTTGATGTATGAAAGTATAACTTTGACAGGTCGAGGAACACACTTTGTGAGGGGAGTGATGCAAAGTAGGCGACCTTTTGTTTGGGGATGGCAAACATTGTAATACTCCCACGTTTCTCACAGTTAGTTATCCAAAAGGAAGCTAAGTCTACAAAGATACTAATTGTTTAGACCCTTTTCTTTGCAATCCATGTTATTATGATGCATGTTTTGATCCATGCGTAGTGGTGGTGAAACTCGGTCACATCCTAGTGGTTTCCCAAATATCATTTACAGCCTCAAATTTACTTTTCTGCCATTTACTTTATTTTGCACTTAGTTTAATCATCAAATCAACTCTTCGATCTAAATATCAACTTTCAAGAAGATAAGTAGAATTATTACGTCTTCCATCTTGTTAAACTCTTAACAAGACCATTGTCTCGAGGATTTGACCCTTAACTATACTACGATAAGACTTCCACATATCTTAGCATACGTGGGTGGAGATCTTATTATAGCACACAAAAGGCTAAACTTAGAGATTTACTATCTCTAGGATTTTTAGTGGTGCACGCAACTCCATGTAGGTGGAGGCTCCATCAAAAATTGGCACCGTTGTCGGGGACAACATAATGGTTTAATTCCATTTGTCAACTTGCGAGTTGATTAGGATTTTAATTCCATTTGTCAACATAATATGGGACCTATAGGGTCACACACATAGGAACTCACCTGGAATATGAGTTTATCCATGAATGATGTTTAAGTTGATTACTAAAGATGTTTAGGTATTCAATTAAATAACCAATTAACTTACTCAACTTAGAACCATCAAGTTCAAGTGTTAAACCAATTGGTTAGATGTCAGGTTGATTGGAAATTGAATTGACTGATTTCTGCATGAGTTAGGGCACCAACTGATCGACTCACAACCGATTGAATTAGGTTGGCGAGATGACCGGTTCACCAAGTGAACCGATTAGCTTGGTCATACCAACCGCAACTTCTAGTGATTTTCTTGATTCATGAGAATAGTTGATTGTTTCACTTTGTTCAATTTGATTGGAACAAGGATTAATGTTGGCCATTAATTGTATATAAATTGCGAATTCAAGTGCTAGGAAAACATGTGAAACGACCGATTCACTGTGTGAACCGACCGACTCACATTGCCAATCGATTGATTCACCAATGAACCGAACAGTTCACTTGTTGTAGGTTGTAGAACTCAGGGAAATTATGAACCTTTCTACTCCTGTAATGGTCGATGTTCTATTTCTAAAGATGGGATATTTTATGGTAGCACGTCAATGTCTTATGGTCTTTATTTGCTAAATCTAAAGGAATATTTTTATAACATAAATACCAAAAGACTAAAACTCAACAACTCAAAAAAATCATGCATTTAGCATTGTCGTCTAGGGCACATAAATGAGAATCACATATCTAGAGTCCATAAAGATGGTTATCTAGACTCATTTGATTTTGAATCAATAGAGACATGTGACTCTTATTTGTTGGGCAAGATAGCTAAGACCCATTTCACTGGTACAATGTGAGGGCTAGTGATCTATTAGGACTCATACATACTGCTATATGTGGGCTTGTTAGAACAATAGCTAGAGGTGGGTATTCATTCTTCATTACCTTACATGATGACTTTAGTAGGTACAGTTATGTTTACTTGATGAAACATAAGTCAAAAACTCTTGATAGGTTCAAGGAGTTTATGAATGAAGTACATAACCAACTTGGAAAAAGTATTAAGGCACTTCATTCTAATCGAGGTGGAGAGTACTTAAGCCATGTTTTTTAGGACCTTCTATGAGCTCATGGGACTGTATCGCAAGAGACTCCACCTGGAAATCATCGACATAGTGGTGTATCAGAAAGAAGGAATCACATATCACTGGATATGGTGCGATAAATGAAGAGTTTATCTAAGCTTCCAACTACCTTCTGGGGTTATGCTCTAGAAACCACCACATTTACACTAAATTGGGTACCTTCTGGGTTATCATTCCTTTGACAGGTAGAACTTGCTTGGGTTCTCATGCCACCAAAACTATGAGAACACAACAATTGTTAGTGCTTATTATTTTGTATCTGGAAGGCCCCCAATACCCCTCTATTTATAGGATGGCCACGGTCAGGGCTTCTAGTTTGAGTAGGAGTTGAAGATTTCATGAATTTTCTGAAACCTACGACTGTTAAACCGGTCAATTCACTACTAGACTGGTTGGTTCACATGTGAGCCGATCAGTTCAACTATTGAATTGGTCATTTCACTATGTTTACCAAATGTAATTGTATTGGAAATTAATATCTGATTAATGCACACCATGATGTGAAAAAATCAATTCTTGATTCAATTGAATTGATCAACCAAATGGTTGGTTCACAACCTGATCTGGTCAGTTCACAAATCTGAGCAGATCAGTTAACATGATGAACCAGTTGTCTCATGGATCTAATTGTCAATGTTGGTTCAGTTGACCTAACACTTGAATCGTTTGGTTCAACACTTGAACAGGTCGGTTCACAGTCCAGTCAGTTAACTTTCAACCATAGTTGTTTAAATGGAATAACTAACACTTTAGTAATCAAGTTTGATCTACATTCATGAAACTCATATTCCAAGTGTATCCTATGTGTGTGACCCTATAGGTTCCAAGTTATGTTGGAAATATTTGTCTGTAACATTACTGAATCTTGGGTTTATTTGAAATTTAACCCATTTTCAAGATTTTATTTCGTTCAAATCCTTTTTGTCCTTTTTCCCTAAATTTTCCTAACTTTTCTATTCCTTTTGTCCTCAATGTCGAAATTGTGGAATTATTAGTTGTTTCGGAACAATTTGACTCCTATTTATACCAACACACAGATCTGTGCACAAATATACATTACATGAAGGGTTTAGATGTAAAATAATCATAAAAAAATATATAATAGATTTGGTGTACTAATGACCAAATAATATAGTAAGAGAAAAGGATGAAGAAATTAAATTAATATGAGATATTGTGACACATTAGTGTCATTAAAGGAAATTAATACATGAAATGAATACTTAAAATGCAAATAATGAAACATAATAGTAGATGTTTCAAAAGGTAAATTTGAGGACAGAATTGAATTCCTCACTGCCTAATTACCATAACCACCTATTTCCAAGTTAGTTACACTTCCTTTACCATCTTAATTAGTTGATTGAATATAAAAATCCTAATATATATAAATACATTCAACCAAAACTAAGATATTTCTATGTATTCCCCTGTAATGCTAGCGTCCCCCCTCTTTTGATCCGCACTGCATGATTTTGATGCTACTTAACACAAGCGCCCCACAACTGTTTCTCCCTCTAGTCTTTCTCATCTTCACCTCTTCGCAAACGACGACATTGTTTGAAGTCACTAAATGTCAGCCTCCTTCTTCACCACCTCCTCTTCTTTACCCTGCCTCCCTCTCTCTCACAAGGACTGGCCTGACACCAACAACTTCTGATCAACAGTTGCAAGGTAGAGGGAATTTGATGTTTGGGCATTGCAAATGATAACTTAGGAAGGAAACGACTGTCGTTCCTTGCGCAACACCATCTCACCCGTGCATTTGCTTCCCTAGGTGTGCACCCTAGGTTTTGTGCTCCTATAAAGGCCCTGACAGTCCACTAGCTACAATAACAAGCACCGCCACCAAACCAAGGCTGCCACCACATTTTTTGTTCCTCCTTGCCTTCTCCCCCACCATAACACAACAAAACCTAGCCATCATCCACATAATCACACAGTGTTGGTGATGCCAAGAACCATTCAGAAAGAGTCATCATCGCTAGGCAATGATGCCCCATCCATTCCTCTTGATTACCCAAATTGCAGACCACTGCCTCCAACCTTCTCTAGCACAATGCTTGTGACAACACCCTCCTCAGTTCCCAGTGCCGCCGACCCCTACAGAGGTGCAGATGTCTCTAACACCATAAGGGATGGCACCACCTTCCAACTAGCATTATCAACGGGTAGATATTTCTACCATCTCACCCATCACCTCACCCAACACCTGCAAGAAATGCCAAGAAGCACCTAGCAGCACCAAGCAATGCTAATGTCACCAGGCTGTGTCGGGCACCTCCATGTGGCATCGCCGACCACCTACCATCCTCCTCTAGTTTTCATCATGTCCCTGACCCTACTCCAACACCTACAACATTAATCAAGTTTCTCTCGTCTTCCCCTTCTCAACACCCAGTGACGTGTAGTAGACCTGCAATAGGTCATCACCCATCTACCCCCCCAACATCCACCACCATCATATGCACGATGCCTCCATCTTCTTCCCTCATTTCCCATGACACTCCATTGATGATGTAAGAGACTGAGTCTCTACCCCCTCTCACTATGTGCCCTGCATCCTCTTTGTTGGCAATACTGACATACCTACTCCTCCTTCCTCTTTCAGACCACCTGCAACGCCGTCGAGTACTTCTCTTCTACAAAGCTGTCGAATCCTCTTTTGCAACACCATCGAATCCTCTTTTGCAACGTTGTTGGCTCATTCTCTTCTACAAAGTCATCTACTCCTCCACCTTCTTCTGTCTTGCACATGATAATAGGGTGCATGACATCACACCGTTGGAGCTAGCCATGTCCTTTCCATATCAGATCTCCAGTCCGTTCTTAAGGAAAGTCCCATCCTAGAACACCTTTGTGTTGGCTAAAGGAAACCCGACTGTGAAGTTCTACCTAGATTCAACGCCAGATTCAATCAAGATCCAAGTTTCTCATTCAAGCAACCTGATAAAAAGTTGACTTTGTGGACCAAAGTATACTATTCAAGTTAACCTTTATGTGTCAAAATTAGGTACGTGCAACCCTATTTATGTATGTGCATTCTAAACCCAAAGTTGGTCATATTTTCATCCAACCCTAATTTCCCAATAAGAAATGAGCCTATGCACAAGTTTCTACCTTGCTTGTTTATTTCATTTCAATTATTCTAGGGTTTTGGACCCCACCTAAAAAGTTTTCATTTCTTAAATCTGCCATTAAATTATTCTAGAATGATGATGTAAATGACTAATTAACTGATGTAGCATACATGAGTACAACTACCCATAGTGGGCATGTGTAAATTTTCCCATGGGAATGTGATAATTCTCCTCATTTTATATATATTCGGGTTCTTAGGAATGTGTAAATTCTCCCTCACCTAGAGGTTGAGTTTAGGTAGGTGCCTCAATCCTATATTAGTTTAATGTAGTCATATTAAATCATGCATGCAACTTTATTATTGCTTGACTTGGTAGAATTCTTATTTATTTACTTGGATCATACTTTTGACCCTCTTAGCATAGTAGTTCTTTATCATGCAATACTTTACTTTATGTTTGTCCTTATTCCTTTAATTTGACACATACTTGATTCTCCTCTTGTTGGGTGATCCCAACCACCCAGGTTTAGGATCAGAGTGTGCAACAGGAGCATGGTGAACCAGCCTAAGACTAGGAAAAGGAGTTCATCCTTCCATCATGAACTATTTGTTAAGTTATTTTATTGGAAACATATTGATGTATTTTAGCTTCCCTCTAGCTTAGATCCTTATTTGTATAAAGCTTGTACACCCTTATTGGGAAAATTTTGATGTACTCTTTATTAAATTGAATGTAGTCAAATTTTTAACTTCCATTGTTATTCATTGGATTTTGTTTACCATTATTAGTAGAGAGGTGGTCTCACTTCTTTACAACATGGTATCAGAGCCAATGGTAGTCAGAGTCTTGACTATTTCAATTTGTCTCCCTAGTTATAAACCCTTACCTCATATAGTTTTCCATTTAGTTCACCTTAGAATTGACCTATGGTGAAAGTTTGATTTAGGACCACAAGAATTTCATATTAGAAATATCTTTAGTCAACTTTTAGGTGATTAGCCTATTAGGTAGCTACTAGGACATAAGTTGAAAGCAAGGGTGCCTATAAAGGGCTAGGGTATGGGGGCTAGAAAAATTTTCCTCGGTGCCACTAGCTTGGTTTATGAGGACTCCCAGATCCATATGACACCGGCCTATCCTGAGCTGATACTGATTGTCCAAAATAGCATACCTTTAGGCAAATAACCTCAATGTTGAGTATCCTTAGGAATATAATATATGATGATTTAATTACCCAAATTAAATCACCTTATATCCCTAAGTTCCTCATATGAGTCTTAGATTTCCATTTTTAGGAGTAGTCTACCCTATACTAGACTTTGAAGTTTGGTAGCAGTGATTAGTAAACAAAATTAAGTGTTGAATCATATACATGGTCTAATTAGAATCAAACTTTTACCTCTAGCTTAGTTTGACTTGATATATCAACCCTTTTGAGTGGAGAAGTAGTACTAGTAGTACCTTGTTAGATTTTGAAAGTGTTGATTTCGAGGACGAAATCATTTTACAGGAATGGAGTCCTACAATACATTGAAATCTAACTATTTTGAATTTGGAAACCCCAATTCCATAGACAAGTTAGTGAGCTTATATGATTAGTAATGACCAAACAAATTATAATTATAATTTAACTTATTTGTTTATATACTAATGAATACATAATAAGTCATCTAATGAATAGTTCATATGCTTGAACCCCAACAAATACTTAATATGAGTAACTCACTAATTGTGAATACACATAATGTTGACCATGTCACCCTAATGATAAAATAGATGCATAAGATATAATGGTCATGTTGACCTAAACCATAAGATGTAATCATCTAAGTATAACATATATACATACATATCCTTAATGCCATCATGATACATTAATGACATTAGGTGACAACATTCGACAATATATCTTGATGAAATATAATCACCTAATCATAATTTAATCAAGTTATCAATATATGTAAGGCATATCACCTTGTTCTCTTATACACACCTGACTAATCACCTAATCCTAAATTGATATATGAATGAATTCATTAAAATGCAATGTGTTCCACCTTATTCACTAAAATACATATAATGAATCAAATATGAATAAAGAGTAATTGGATTTACATAAGCATGATTATTAAGTCTAAAATAATTACAAATGCCTAATTTGATGTTAAATGTATAATTTATAATATGAGAAAATGATTAGTGATGACATTAATGCGAGTATGAAAAGTGATGTGACAATGAGTAATATAGGTGTAAGAAATTAATGTGACATTATTTAGAGTTAATAACTTGTTAGATAATATTATCTATTTCTTAAAAAATAATCCGTGATAATTCTACATGATGGTCATATGAGGATAATGGAGTATAAATTCAAGTTATTAAGGATTGTGACCTAATACATTAATAAATATTGAGATTGTAACATACCGAATTCTGGAATTTTATCTTTTCACCCTCTTTTCCATCTTTTCCTTTCATTTCTTTCCTTATTGGCCTTTCTATTTAATTAGTGGAATTCACAGTCATTTAGTGAACATTTCTTCACTAATTGTACCAATACAAGGGTTTATGCACAAATACCTTAGTGAAAGCGTAATTAACATAATTAAGTGCTCTAAACCTTAATATAACTTTTTATATGATTTGCAAACATAAAATGAGGCTAAGTTTCAAATTTGATTCGATTTGGATGTTGTTTGGGCAATTTATGCAATTTTAGGTACTTTCTGGACTTTTATGCAATTTACCCAATTGGGAGGTTTTCTTTGCAAATTATCAACTGAACTTTAATCGTTAGATATTCCCATACCATTAACGATATTTTAAACCATTGGAGAACCTAGTTTCACCTTGGTTTGATGGTATTTCTTTCCAAGGGCATTATAGGGATTACCCTCTTTATAAAGGTGCTTATCTTTAAAAGCTATCAACCAATGAGGTTATTTCTTTCTTGAAAAATGGTGGGAATTTCCTAGAAGGATATGTGGGCTCTTAGGACCAAATTGTGATATCCAAGAAGAGTCCATGACCTATCCTCTTGCATGGCCATCAAGCCCTAGGCTAAAGACACATGGAATGTCCCTTAAGACACCTGATGCTTCACCTCTTTCTTTATATAGCCATGTATACCCCTTCCCAACTCACAATTCGAAAACTCTTGCTCTTCTTTTCTTTCCTCTAGCTTAGATAATAGTTCCTTCTGTATTTGGCCACGAATTTGCTGTCCCAAGGTAATAGAGGGAGCCTACTTTGGTGAAGAAGATTCATAGGGCTTCTAATTTGCTCTATTACGGTTTCTAAAGCTCCTCCTTGGTGAATTCAACCAAAAATAGTAAGTTACCACCCGTACTTCCCTATTTTCATACTGTTAGTCTTCCTTACACCCTATTACAGGTCGTAACCATGGAATTCCATGGTGAAACCCCACCTAGAACCCTAAAACACATAATCTCTATGCTCTTTTGCTAGGGTTTATCACCTCTAAGTTGAGAAGGTGATCTTTGTCCAAGAAAGGAGCTAGGCTTGGAGCAACCAGACCTTCTAAGCTCGGATCCTTTCTGTTTGGACCTTCTTATCTTCCCTAGAGGCGAGTTTCATAACTCACTTCTCATATATTGCTTGCTACATGCTTAAAATTCATGCATCTATGTTTAAAATCGATGATTTCCATCTCTATTTACCATGTTCATCTAGGGTTTTGGTTTCTTACCGGTTTACCTTCTCTAGAAGATCTAGTTTGGATAAATATTAATCTAAAACCATGATATTAGGTCGAATGGTGTTTTCCCTCCCTCCCTCTCTCTCTTTGCTTATCTCATTTGGTTTATGAAGTGTCGGTTTCTGATTGGCCGGATTTTAATAATTCATAACTTTTGATTCCTTTGTCCAAAAACTAAAGTAAAATACGTCCTAAACTCAGAAAAACATTTTATTTTCAATAATAATATTTCCAAGTATTGGTTTTGAGTTTTTTTGATGGTGGTTTTCTAGAAAATGATTTAATCACTTAAAAATCACCAAAAATACACTCTAATCATCGTAACTCCAAAATATGCAAAATTATATGTTTTCTTAATCAGAAGAACCTAACTAAGTCTATGGTGATGTTTTCATAGTATAAATCGAGGTTTTGCTAAAAAAAGTAAAAATATGGGTTTGCTCTACCTTAATGCATATATATCATTCTAATACATGTATACAAATTAAAAATAGGAAAAATTGATCATGGACTCAATCAAGTGATGAAAGTGGGTAATATGAATCATAATGAAAGGTATGTGCTATGTATGTGCAATCCCTCTTTATGCTTGTGCATTTACACCTTAATTTGGGAATAATTGTGCCTTAACCTATTTGTCTATAATGATGCTTTATTAAACCATATTTCATATACTCTTGAATATTTTTCTATACTTGCCTCATAAATCAGTTTTGGAACATTATTCTTGGGTCTTGATACCCCACTACCATGCTTATTGATTCATATGATTATTCTTTCCAAGACTACTTTTTCTAGCATGTGGATTTATGTTCTATTTAACTTAAAGTAGTGATACTTATGTACAACTACCCACAGAGGGCATGTAAATAATTGCCCTGGGGAATGTCTTATTCTCCCCACAATATTATAGGTGATTGGGAATGTCTTATTCTCCCCTCACCTAAGGTTAGAGGTCCAGTAGGTGCCTCAACCCTACTTAGTTAGGTAGACATAACTATCTTACATGCAAACCCTCTTTATTATATTTGTTAATGGCAAGATTCTTTGATATATAGCCTCATACTCTTGTTATCTTCATCATATGATGAACCCTAGCCTGTTTTTTATTTGTTTTACTTATCTTGATATCCTAGACTAGTTTTGTGACACATACTTTTCTTCCCTTTCCCTTTTTGCTGGGTGCCTTCCCAACCACCCAGGTGTTGAGCAAGGTGATGGATAAGACAAGGAAGATCTTAGCTTTTGGCTTGGACTCGGTTGATGGAGATGTTGCTTGGAGACAAGATTGTAGTAGTCTAGACTTCCCTCTATCGAGATCATGTTTTGTATGTTGTTGTAACCCTAAAAGGGATTTTTTTGATACATTTTGTATAATATTTTATGAAATTGAATTTAGTCAGAAATTTTTTATTTCGTTGCTTTGCAATGGTGTTTTGTTTACCATATTTTAATAAGGAGGTGATCTCGCCTCCTTACAGCATGGTATAAGAGTCCATGGTAGTCAGAATCTGACTATTTCAGTTTTGTGTCCCTAATTAGAATACCTGCCTTACATAGATCCTTTAGGTGACATGGTTGCCATATAGTTGATCTATAAATGATGAAAGGTTGATTTAGGACCCTATAGTTCCACATTAGTATCATGATGAATAAAATCCTAAAATACTCATAATTAAAATATGCATAACTTAATGTTGTTTATGTTTGCCTTTAGGAAACTATTAGGGCATGAGCTGGCAATATTTTCCTCTGTGCCACTTGCTTGGTTTACTAGGACTCCCAGATCCATATGATACCAGCTTGGCCTAAGCTGAAATGGATTGTTCGAAATAGTTTGCTTTTAGGCAATAGTGACCTTAGACATCTATGTTGCATATCTTTGGGAACCCTAAGTTTTAGGTGTATGATGACTTGTTTGAGGATGGATACCAAGATAGTCTCCTTATGACCCATAGGACCACATGTTTGGATAGTTATCCCTAGAACCTAGACTTTGAAGTTTGGGGTTAAGTGAGCCATCAAAGTGCGCAGTGGAAGTGTGATGGATCTTATACATGCTTTAGTTAGACTCATCCTTTAACCCTAGTGTAGTTTGGCTTGATAGGTCAAACCCTTTAAGGAGTGGAGTATAGTTAGTTCGATGATGTTAGGTGGTTAGATTTCAAGGACGAACTCCTCTTTAGGTGGATGGAGCCATGTGACATCTTGAAATCTATCTACACTATCTTTAGAAACCCTAACCCCATACTTAGGAGGTTATTGTGTTTGAAACCATAGTGGGATCCAAACAAGTTATAGTTATAGCCTAACCTGATTGTTTATATATTAATGAACATATAATGATCATCTGAGGAATAATTTATATGTTCAAACCCTAATGAATACCTGATGCACATAATATGAGTAACTCACATATTAATCCTAATGGATACACATGGTGTTTCCCATGTCATAAACTAATAAACCCTAATGAAATGACAAGCAAGATAATTGTAACCTAATCTTGGACTTAATACATGCTAAGCAAAATATAGTGATCATATTAACCTGAACCCTAAGTTGTAATTATCTAACCTTAACATATACATCCTTAATGCCTTTCATGATACATTAATGACATTAGGTGCCATAATCAGTTAACATACTTTGATACACATAAATGATATATATAATCATCTAATCACATATTAATCAAGTCATCAATATGAAATGCATGGTATGTTAGCTTATTATCTAATACACACAATTAGTCACTTAATGTGAATCAATTTGTAATATGTCCCACCCTGATCATTAAAATATATATAATGACCTCAATATGGATAAGAATTAATTGATTCACACAAATGTTCATAATCAATAATAAGAATTGAATAAATATGAGAGAATGATTAATGATGACATAATGTGAATAAGAAAGTTAATGTGACAATGTTAAATATAGATATAAGTGATTAATGTGACATTATTTGGATTACTTGTAACAAGTTGGATAAAGTGTCTTAATTCATGCAAAACAATTTGTTATAATTCAATATGTTGATAACAAAGACTAAATCCAATTATTAAGGATAATAATCAAGTATATTGATAATTGAGTAAACTCTAATTGTGCTAAAACTCATAATGAGTTAAATAAGAAATATATATGGTTTCAAGCATAATAATGAAATATAACTCTTTTGGGCACAAAGTAAATATGACATGACACAATTAAAAGAATAATAATGATAACGTGATATCCTAATGAATATAATTCTAATAAGCCAAAAAATTAAAAATTAAAAAGAAATTGTAAAATTGGAACCTAGGTGATCCTTGAGAACCTAAACCTATGTCAAGATGCTTGTGGGGTATATATTAATGAGTTGTTTGGTAGAAGTTAAGTTTGGAGAAATAACCTAAAGTTTTGTTATGAGATGTTACACACTCACCCTTCCCTTCTTGCTTGTGATTTTGGGGATAAAATCCTCTTTAAGGGGTGGAGTGTTGTAACATACCAAATTCTCGAATTTTATCTTTTGACCCTCTTTTCCATCTTTTCCTTTCATTTCTATCCTTATTGGCCTTTCTATTTAATTAGTGTAATTCATAGTCGTTTAGTGAACATTTCTTCACTAATTGTACCAATACAAGGGTTTATGCACAAATACCTCAGTGAAAGATTAATTACCATAATTAAGTTCTCTAAACCTTAATAGAACTTTTTTATATGATTTGAAAACATAAAATGAGGCTAGGTTTCAAATTTGGTTTGATTTGGATGTTGTTTGGGCAAGTTATGCAATTTTAGGTACATTCTGGACTTTTATGCAATTTACCCAATTGAGAGGTTTTCTTTGCAAATTATCAACTGAATTTAATCCTTAGATATTACCTTACCATTAAAGAGATTTTAAACCATTGGAGAACCTAGTTTCACCTTGGTTTGATGGTATTTCTTTCCAAGGGCATTATAGGGATTACCCTCTTTATAAAGGTGCTTATCTTTAAAAGCTATCAACCAATGAGGTTATTTCTTTCTTGAAAAACGGTGGGGATGGCCTAGATGGATCTGTGGGCTCTTAGGACCGAATTTTGATATCCAAGAAGAGTCCATGAGCTGTCCTCTTGCATGGCCATCAAGCCCTAGGCTAAAGACACATGGAAAGTCCCTTAAGACACCTCATGCTTCACCTCTTTCTTTATATAGCCATGTATACCCCTTCCTAACTCACAATTCGAAAACTCTTTCTATCCTTTTGTTTCCTCTAGCTTAGATAATAGTTCCTTCTGTATTTGGCCATGAATTTTCTGTCCCAAGGTAATATAGGGAGCCTACCTTGGTGAAGAAGGCTCATAGGGCTTCCAAATTGCTCTATTACGGTTTCTAAAGCTCCTCCTTGGTGAATTCGACCAAAACTAGTAAGTTTCCTCCCTTCCTTCCCTATTTACATACTATTAGTCTTCCTTACACCCTATTACAGGTCTTAACCATGGAATTCCATGGTGAAACCCCACCTAGAACCCTAAAACACATAATCTCTATGCTCTTTTGCTAGGGTTTATCACCTATAAGTTGAGAAGGTGATCTTTGTCCAAGTTGAGAAGGTGATCTTTGTCCAAGAAAGGAGCTAGGCTTGGAGCAACCAGACCTTCTAAACTCGTATCCTTTCTGTTTGGACCTTCTTATCTTCCCTAGAGGTGAGTTTCATAACCCACTTCTCATATATTGCTTGCTACATGCTTAAAATTCATGCATCTATGTTTAAAATCGATGATTTCCATCTCTATTTACCATGTTCATCTAGGGTTTTGGTTTCTTACCGGTTTACCTTCTCTAGAAGATCTAGTTTGGATAAATATTAATCTAAAACCATGATATTAGGTCGAATGGTGTTTTCCCTCCCTCCCTCTCTCTCTTTGCTTATCTCATCTGGTTTGATGAAGTGTCAGTTTCTGATTGGCCAGATTATAATAATTCATAACTTTTGATTCCTTTGTCCAAAAACTAAAGTAAAATATGTCCTAAACTCAGAAAAACATTTTATTTTCAATAATAATATTTCCAAGTATTGGTTTTGAGTTTTTTTATGGTCGTTGTCTAGAAAATGATTTAATCACTTAAAAATTACCAAAAATACACTCTAATCATCGTAACTCCAAAATATGCAAAATTATATGTTTTCTTAATCAGAAGAACCTAACTAAGTCTATGGTGATGTTTTCATAGTCTAAATTGAGGTTTTGCTAAAAAAAAGTAAAAATATGGGTTTTCTCTACCTTAATGCATATATATCATTCTAATACATGTATACGAATTGAAAATAGGAAAAATTGATCATGGACTCAATCAAGTGATGAAAGTGGGTAATATGAATCATAATTAAAGGTATGTGCTATGTATGTGCAATCCCTCTTTATGCATGTACATTTACACCTTAAGTTGGGAATAATTGTTCCTTAACCTATTTTTCTATAATGAGGCTTTATTAAGCCATATTTCATATACTCTTGAATATTTTGCTATACTTGCCTCATACATCGGTTTTGGAACATTATTCTTGGGTCTTGGTACCCCACTACCATGCTTATTGATTCATATGATTATTCTTTCCATGACTACTTTTTTTAGCATGTGGATTTATGTTCTATTTAACTTAAAGTAGCGGTATTTATGTACAACCACCCACAGAGAGCATGTAAATAATTGCCCTGGAGAATGTCTTATTCTCCCCATAATATTATAGGTGATTGGGAATGTCTTATTCTCCCCTCACCTAAGGTTAGAGGTCCAGTACGTGCCTCAACCCTACTTAGTCAGGTAGACATAACTATCTTACATGCAAATCATCTTTATTATATTTGTTAATGGCAAGATTCTTTGATATATAGCCTCATACTCTTGTTATCTTCATCATATGATAAACCCTAGCATGTTTTTATTTGCTTTACTTATCTTGATATCCTAGACTAGTTTTGTGACTCATACTTTTCTTCCCTTTCCCTTTTTGCTGGGTGCCTTCCCAACCACCCAGGTGTTGAATAAGGTGATGGATAAGACAAGGAAGATCTTATCTTTTGGCTTGGACTCAGTTGATGGAGATATTGCTTGGAGACAAGATTGTAGTAGTCTAGACTTCCCTCTATCTAGATCATGTTTTGTATGTTGATGTAACACTAAAAGGGATTTTGTTGATACATTTTGTATACTCTTTTATGAAATTGAATTTAATTAGAATTTGTTTATTCCGCTACTTTCCAATGGTGTTTTGTTTACCATATTTTAATAAGGAGGTGATCTCACCTCCTTACAGAGATTACTTAGTAAACCCTAACTGTGCTTAAAACTCTTAATTAGTAAATGAGAAATACGTATGAATTGTACATAATTTGTTGAGATATAATACTTTTTACAACAATGTGAATATAACATGGAACAAGTAATAGAAAAATAAGGATGTTGTAATTTAGATGTAATACTTTTTACAACAATGTGAATATAATGTGGAACAAGTAATAGAAAAATAAGGATGATGTAATTTCACAATAAAGATAATGCTTGCAAGACAAAAATGTTTATGGTGTTATATTTGATAAAAGGTAATTAGAACAGTAAAAACCTTAGTAAAACCTGACATATGAGTATAGCATGTGAAGTACCATAGATTATAGGTAACCACCTAGTTGCTTAATGTTGGGATGTTACGTACTCACCCTTCCCTCTTATTGATATTTCAGGGATGAAATCCTCCTTAAGGGGTGGAGTGTTGTGACATACTGAATCTTGGGTTTATTTGCAATTTAACCTATTTTCAAGATTTATTTCCTTCATATCCTTTTTGGCCTTTTTCCTAAATTTTCCTATCTTTTCTACTCCTTTGTCCTCAATGTCGAAATTGTGGAATTGTTAGTTTTTTCATAGCAAATTGACTCCTATTTATGCCAACACACATATCTGTGCCCACATATACATTACATCAAGGGTTTAGATGTAAAATAATCATAATAAAAATAAATAATAGATTTGATATACTAATGACCAAATAATATAGTAAGAGAAAAGGATGAAGAACGTAAATTAATATGAGATATTGTGATACATTGGTGTCATTAAAGGAAATTAGTACATTAAATGAATACTTAAAATGCAAATAATGAAATATAATAGTAGACATTTCAAAAGGTAAATTTGAGGCCAAAATCGAATTATCCACTCCCTAATTACCATAACTGCTTACTTCCAAGTTAGTTGCACTTCCTTTACCATCTTAATTAGTTGATTGAATATAAAAATCCTAATATATATAAACACCTTCAATCAAAACTAAGCTAATGCTATGTATTCCCCTATAACGCTAGCGCCTCCCCCCCTTTTGATCTGCATTGTGTGATTTTAATGTTGCGGAACACAAGTGCCATGTAGCCATTTCTCCCTCAATCCTCACTCATCTTCACCTCTTCGCAAATGGCGACATTGATTGAAGTTGCTAAACGGAAGCCTCCTTCTTCTCTGCCTGCTCTTCTTTCCCTCGCCTCCCTTTCTCTCACACAGTCTAGCCTGACGCCAACAACTATTGATCAACTGTTGCCTGGCAGAGAGACTCTAACTTAAGAGCATTGCAAATGATGACCTAGGAGGGAAATGATTGTCGTTCCATGTGCAACACCATTCGACCCCTGTGTTTGCTTCCCTGGGCACACACCCTAGGGTCAGTGCTCCTATAAAGGCCCTACCAGTCCACTGGCTACATCCACAAGTGCTACCACCAAAGCAAGGTTGTCGCCACATCTTTTCTCCCCTGCCTTATCCCCCACCATAATGTTGCAAAACCTAGCCGCCATCTGCATAATCACATGACGTAAGTGATTCCAAGCACCATTCAGAAAGAGTTGTCATCGCCAGACAACAATGCCCCCTCCTTTCCTCATGCTTGCCCAAATCACAGACCACTGCCTCCAACCTTCTCCATCACAATGCCTGTGACAACACCCTCCTCAGCTCCCAGTTCCACCAACCCCTGCAAAGGTACAAATGTCGCTAACACCACAGGGGATGATGTCACCTTCCAGTTGGCGTTATCAACGAGCATATATTTCTACCATCTCACCCATCACCTCACACAACACCACCAAGAAATGCTAAGAAACACCCAACAACACCTAGAAATGCCAATGTCGCCAGTCTAGGTCGGGTGCCTCCATGTGGCATCACCGACCACCTACCTTCCTCCTTTAGTGTTCGTCATGTCCCTGACCCTACTCCAACACCTGCAACATTAATCAGGTTGCTCTCATCTTCCCCTTCCCAACACTAAACAATGTGTAGCTGACTTGGAACAGGTTGTTACACATCTACTCCCCCAGCATCCACCACCATCATCTGCAAGATGCCTCCATATTCTTCCCTTATCGTCCATGCCACCTCATTGATTATGCAAGAGACTAATGTCTCTACCCCTCTCACTGTGCGCCATGCATCCTCTCTGTTGGAAACATCGACAGACCTGCTCCTCCTTCCTCTTTCAGACCACCTACAATGTAGTCGAGTAGTTCTCTTCTACAATGTCATCGACTCCTCATCTGCAATGCCATCAACTCCTCTTCTACAATGCCATCGACTCATTCTCTTCTACAAAGTCATCAAATCCTATATCTTCTACAATCCTGCACTTACTGCTAGGGAGAAGGGCATCACACCATTGGAGCTAGCCATGTCCTTTCCAGATTAGATCTCCAGTCCGTTCTTAAGGAGAATCCCATCCCAAAACACCTTTGTGTAGGCTAAAGGAAACCCGACTGTGAAGTTCTACCTAGCTTCAACCGTTAGATCAAATCAAGATCCAAGTTTCTCATACAAGAAACCTGATGAAAAGTTGACTTTGTGGACCAAAGTATACTATTTGAGTTAACCTTTATGTGTGAAAATTAGGTATGTGCAATGCTATTTATATATGTGCATTCTAAACTCTAAGTTGGGCATATTTTCATCCAACCCTAATTTTGCAATGAGGCATGAGCCTATACACAAGTTTCTACCTTTCTTGTTTATTTCATTTCAATTATTCTAGGGTCTTGGACCCCACCTACAAAGTTTTCAATTTCTTAAATCTGCCACTAAAGTGTTCTAGCATGATGATGTAAATGACTAATTAACTAATGTAGCGTACATGAGTACAACCACCCATAGTGGGCATGTGTTAATTTACCCAAGATAATGTGATAATTCTCCCCATTTTATATGTATTTGGGTGCTTGGGAATGTGTAAATTCTCCCTCACCTATAGGTTGAGGTTAGATAGGTGCCTCAACCGTATATTAGTTTAATGTAATCATATTAAATCATGCATGGAACTTTATTATTACTTGACTTGGAAGAATTCTTTTTTATTTACTTGCCTCATACTTTTAACCCTCTTAGCATATTAATTATTTATCATGCAATGCTTTACTTTATGTTTGTCCTTATTCCTTTAATTTGACACATACTTTATTCTCCTCTTGCTTAGGTGATCCCAACCATCCATATTTAGGATCAGAGTGCGCAATAGGAGCTTGGTGAACCAGCCTAAGACTAGGAAAAGGAGTTCATCCTTCCATCATGAACTATTTTTTAAGTTATTTTATTGGAGACATATTGATGTAGTTTAGCTTCCCTCTACCTTAGATCCTTTATTTGTATAAAGTAGGTGCACCCTTATTGGGAAAATTTTGATGTACTCTTCATTAAATTGAATATAGTCAAAATTTTAAGTCCCGCTTCTATTCATTGGATTTTGTTTACCATTATTAGTAGAGAGGTGGTCTCACTTCTTTACAATGTTCATAACTGATTTATGACATCACAAGCAATGGGTGGTATCCAGCAAGACATCATTTCTACCCAAGTAATTGGAAAGTTGGAGAACAACTTCAACCTGCAATATGTAATTGGTGTTATAGTGATTGTATAGTTCCTTTATCTCTGATATCTAGATTGCACTTGAGGCATGGAATCACCATCCTCTTCACTGTTCAATCCATGTTCCTTGAACTAGAGCATACTGTTTAAGATATATGTAAGCTCAATATCACAAACTGACTCACATGCACTGGCTATGCATTTCTTAGTCTCGCTTAATAAGTGGCCTGAATATCATACTCCAATAGGAGGTACAAATCCCATCCACATCGCTCAAAGTCATCCCCATATGTCATAATGCACCAAAGCACCACCTTTATGGCAATCCTTATTGAAGGTCAAGGTAGATGATGTCAAAGTACATCAAAGGACATGTGATGAGTGTAGTGATTTTAGGTCGAAGAACCACAATCACAACCATCAGTATGAAAGATGATTTGACTACCAATCATGGTTTCCATGCCTCACTCTCAAGGTGGGTCTGTCTGATACACTATTCTATAACAAGTATCTATGTGTTTGGTTTGATATCACATATTGATAACACCCAAATTTATGTATTTATGCTAAGCATTTATTTATGGTTTTGTGTCACTATAGCCATAATATGCCCAAAATATCCCATGTTCCTAATCTTTTAGTAATTTATATCTTTTTATAGATAAAGATGCTCAAATTAGCCAAATTTTGGACTTGTAGGCATTGAACTGGAGAAGACATTTATCCTCCAAAGAATCCTCCCCAACACATGGGTTTTTGCAGAAGCTAGGTCTTCACCGCGATCGTGACCGTGGGATACACCACGACCGCGACCATGGGATACACCATGACCGCGATCGCGATATCCACACTCGCCTCGAACGTGATCGTGGTATTCACCTCCACCAAGACCGCGGTCTAGGAAACCACCTTGACCGCGATCCAAGCCACTGCTGCAACTTCTGAGCTAATCGCGACTGAGGCCTACACCTCAAATGCAGATCGAGCCTCGGCCATGGTTAATACACAACCTCAACCGTGACCGCAGAAGGTACCTCGACCATAGACCGCAACCGAGTGAGGACCATGACCCGCGGTCACCACCACGGCCGTGGTGATTAAGGCTGCGACCTGGATCAGAACTGTGACAACCTCGCCTATTACTACCCACCCCTCTCCATCTGAAAAGGGGTTCTGATCCAGGGAGTTTTTCCACCTTGTGGTTCCAACCTGGTGAGGTTCCCAGAACCCTATGGGAGAGTCTGGAGATTTGAGAAGGCCGGAGTGCTCATTCTACGCTTGTCTCTTCAGCATGCTTTCATTCCCCACCATATTCCACCTCTAGTCTTAGATCTCCAAAAGCAGAAGTTGAGGAGAGAGAAGACTGAGGTTCCATCTTCTTCAAGAGAAGGAGAAAATCCACACCATCATCTTCCACCCCCATTACCAACCAAGCTATTATTTGAGGCGGATCTAGAGAGAAAGGAGGCCAAGGAGTCCAGAAGATCAAGGAGGACGACCCAAAAGATGAGATCCGGCCTATACAGAGGCTAGGGAGTGAGAGCCACCTCTCCTATACGGGCTAAATCTCTTCTTCTTCTCCTTTCTTCTACTGTTCTCCTTTGTTTCTGTACAATTGGTGTTCTTTCATCGTTGTTCGGTGCCAACTATGCTTATCCATGGCTAGTTGAGCTCCTTCTTAGCTATGTAGCCCATTTTGGGAATGTTTATGTAATTTTACCTTAAGCAAGTAGTTTTATTTTAGATCTAGCATGTTTTATAATCTATCTCCTCTTTTTGGTTATGATTGCTAGTTTAGTTGATCTCTTTATTGCTTGAACTGCTATTTCTACCTACATCGAGAGATTCATTATAGAAATATACAAGAGAAGATAGTTTGGATTGGAATCTGAATGGAGGACGGTTCAAGGTCATCTGTTCCTAACATCCCAGAGTAATCTAGACTTCAAAAGGTATCTTGGATATTCTAGGATGTTGGTTTGTCATCCTTGAGAGAGGTTTCATATCATCGATGGGTTTTAGTCACGCTACACGAGAGTGAGTGGGATGACCCCACGGGAATAGATACCACACTGCGTACCAGGTTTGGATGTAGATTACTTGTTGGGGTGTTTGAGGGTTGTCTAAGCCCAAGAACGGGTGTATAGACTGCCCAACTTGTGGTTACATAGCCAGGAAATCCTTCTCTCTAGTTTAGTAGAATCCTACATCTCTGTTTTGTTTTCTTTTCTTTGTTTTGTTTTAATTTGTGACAACCCGCTAGACTAGTTCTAGCGTTTATCCTTCCTCAACTATCATCTTGTATTATCTAACTTAAGAATGAAATCTCAAGCGTCCTAAACATCACTACGTCCTTGTGTTTGACCCCATATATCTACTTCGACCCTGTAATAAAGTTACGGGCGTCCTTGAAGGTTTCGGGTTATAAATTTAAAGCTTCAATTCCTTCTGAATTCGCCTCCCCTTCTGGATGAGTGAATTCTAGGCATATCAACGTTTTGGCACCATTGCCGGAGAGGTGGTTTTCCAGGTTTACACGCCTAATAGTTTTTTTTGTCACTATTAAGCCTGTAAATATATGGATAGTTTTTCTTTTGTTTTAAACATACTTGTTCATATATACTGAATAGCTTTCCTTTTACTTATACTTTTTTAGTCATGGATCTTGCTTCTCCAAGACAAGTCATCTTGTTCACCTATCCTCCTAAATTTTTCTACAGTTTTGATTGCTGGAAAATAATTGAAAGTCGTGCCTTACAACTCGTCGAGCTATATTCACCCCCACCGTCATCATATGTAGACGTTTCGATAATAGAAACCACTAGCCAACCCTCGACTTCCATGCTATCGAGCGATCAAGAACTGGTTAAAGCAGTAGAATTAGCTGAAGAAAGTGTTAACGCACTCACCTCCTTAACTCCTCATCACTGAGAAAATGTCTATCCACTCCAACAACTACAAGAAAGGTAGAATCATCAACTCCAAGTAGCCAGAGAGATTGCAAAATGCAGTAGGAGCATACTTCAAACTGTTGAGCAAGGGTTCACCCAAGCACATCAGTTTGATACAGCGAGCCTCCAACAGGAGTGCAATGCGAAATTGATGAATCTTGAAAATGTGGTTGCGCAAGTCTAAAAGCTTAATGATAAAGATGTTGAACAAGGCAAGAAGCTTCAAGAGCTCATCAATTTGGTTACCACACAGTTGTAACCCCCACTGCCTGACATTGAAGATTTTAGTCATCATGACAATTCCATTGGGCTTGAAGAGGAGTATGCCACACCATCCTATTCAAGCCCTCAACTGGATTCACCAGGATTTTTTTGTGAAGATCAACCCACTTAGGGAAGCCCTTCATTCTATCCAGATGACCCAGCCAATGAACCAATGGAAGATATAAGTTGTATGCATGAATGGTTTTATGATGACGATGATAAACCCTCTTATCCTCACTAGAATAGTCAAACTACCTCACAACCAGAAGGCTGGTTTGAGGAACTTGAGTCAAACACTGATTCATACTAAAGAGATAGCTCTCACATTGAGACTTGTCATTTAGCTTTGAGAAGCATGCCAATCATGGTTTGGAACAATTTGTTCGATGACGACGATGATGACAACTTCTCAAGTTGGAGCAGTGAATACACTGATGATGACGAGTTAGAACAGCATGAGCCAACATCTACCACCATTCCCCTAAAAGGCTTGGTGGATATCAATGGAGCAGGATGGACAATCCACTTGAACATGGCTGCTAAACATGAAGGCACCCTGGACCCCGCAGAAGGCGACAAGCTTGGGGTGGTAGAGCCCCAAACACGTCCTTCCAGGTTACTTCTTGTTTAGAAAATGACTGGATAACTCAGACTATAAATGAGAGTTTATCTAAGAAACCAACCCCGAATTCAAAGGAGGAGAGAACAGAGATAAGTCATCTAGAAGACATCCAACCTATCCCCTCAGTCTCATCTTGTATCGTCATCCCAGGGCCTTCCCATTTAGATTCATATCTTGAAGGGTACCTTAAAGATGATTTGATAAATAATTCATCCCAATGCAGTTCAAGTAATTCACAGCACAGAGATGACTTCACCAAGTCGTGGAGTTTTATTCCTCTTTTCCAAACTATGAAGGGGTCACATATCTGCATATTCTATCGCTACATGGTGAGCTCAAGCAGCAAGATACATTTAACTCGAACCCCAAAACTAAGGATTTGGGATCCAAGTGTAGGAGTTTTAGGGCAGCCACCCCTACTTCCTATACAAATTTTCTTTGATCTTTACCTTTAAAATACTTCTTAATAAAGTCAATTTAAATTTTATCTTTCCTCTAACTTCTAGAAATTTAGTTTATCTTGCATCATCTAGTTCTCTTTTAGTTTTACATGCACTTCCATCTTTGCACCCTGACAGCTGTATTTGGTCCATATCTTGTGTGAACTTAATTGACATACTTTGTTACTCTTCCATGGTGTTTGATTCAGATTTTATCTCCTTAGGCTTTCCACCCTCATTTTCCCCTCGCGTGGCAGAGCTGAACCGTGACCGCGGTCTGCTAGCTACATTGTGACTACGAACTGAAAGCTAAGACCGTGACCGCAGTCAAGCCTGCGTCAAACCACAACCGCGGGTGTACTAGTGATACCACGATTGTGGGCCATCAAGACCGTGACTATGGATATCTAAGGCATGGGGATGCTTTTTCAGCCTGACTGACCGGCTTGTCGGGTTGTCTCCGCATTTTTGACTGACTATTTCTCTTTTGACCGAGCTTTTCACCCCTTTTGACTGGGTTGCCGACGCCTTTTCTGATTTTTTCGTCACTCTGTTTGTGACCTCATGCAATTCAGGGTGAGGCCAGGGTTGGGCGCCGGGCCTATAAATACCCCTGAGCCAAGGCATCGTCCCCTCGCCTAATTGTGGAATTCCATCGACCGCCGTGTTGCTGCCAGACAATTTTCCTTCTTCCCCTTGACTCCACTGTAGGTTGAAAGGGAAAGAGCAGGCACGTCGACAACAGTAGCAACAAAAACCTCTGTCGGACCATGACCGTGGTCTCTAAGTAGTGACCTAGTGACTCCACCCACCGCACACTTCGGGCTGTGCCAAGTTCTGTGGTCTCGATCGCGATCAACACTCAGGTCGCGGTCCCTCAGATCATTGTCTCTTCTATCGCGAGCGGATTGGAGATCAAGACACCTTGGTGGGGATGATCAAGGTCTTCACGGTCGTGGTCACTTAGATCGTGGTCACTTTGTGCACCACGACCGCAGTGACCAAGTCACTCAAGTCGCGGTATCAAAGTCTGTTTCACGATCGCGGTCCCCTTGATTGCAGTCGCACAGGTCGCGGTGCCAAGGCCAGTCACCATGATCACGATCTTTGATACTATGATCACGATCCAAACCATAGGTAAACTTGGAGTATCTTGAAGCAGCTGCACCCACTTCCACCACAATCAAGCCAACCAGAACTAACTCAGAAGAAGCAATGCCATGGATGTAATGAAAATAGTTTTAAAAATCTTAAAAAGTCTATCACGAGAAAGAAAGGGGATGGAAGCTCCACATCACCATCAAATTACGGGAGCCTATACCCACACCACGCATCTCGAACCATGAATCTGATATATGAAGATGAAGTTATGATTTATACTCTAGGGTTCGGGTCGTAAGAGACTGGTTTTGACTACCGCAACTTGGCCGACACTCCTATGGATACCTATAGCAGTGAGTCAATGCAAGAAGCCTCCAGTGAGAGGACTTGGACAGAATGTCATGACGCTGAGCTCCAAACTTTGATTGGGTATCAAGAAAGCCCATCAATTTTGCACAGAGCTTCTTCATCCGCAGGAGACCAGCGTTGATGGTCAGCAGAACATTTTACATCCTTGTGACGGTCGACTTCCTCACGTAATTCTTTTCAGGGGAACAGACGCCACACAACTCATGGCAGTGTCAATCAAAGCTCACTCCCCTCTCCTTTATTCAAGAGTATGAAACAAAAGCAACACTTTGATACTCTAATTAGAGAAAAGCGGAGACTAGTGAGCCCAAGATACGCAGAACAAGGTACACTCCTTAGACTCGGGATCTAAGAGAAAGTCGACAGATATCTTGCAGTCGTTGACCTTGATGTCCGCACATATGCACAGTGCAACGCCTACCATAGACTCACTTGTGAGTTTTATGCTATGCTAGAGACATCCAAGGACCACCAACACACTGCATTACATTTTCGTCTCATCAACCAACCCCACAAAGTTACTATGGAACAACTCAATAGCTGGTTATCACACTCTGCTAAAGACTGCACTGAGTTGTCTAGAGGCTGTCTGGAGACATGGGACCACAATTTTAACGCTATCCAAGCATGGAAGATGCTTACAGGGGAAGACAAGTACGTGACTAAGGGTGCCAAGGCCTCACACATCCACAACCTGGCAATTCATTATCTACATCGGGTGATAACAAACTATGTCTTAGAAAAGCAAGACAGTCAAGGAGCGCTTAGTACAGCTGACCTCTACATTTTGTGGTGTGCGATATTAGGATAGAAAGTGAATGTGGGGAATTTCATTATCCACCACATCCATAATTCTTTCAAGAAACAAGTCCAAAATAATGTCGATGGAGGGAATTATCACTCTTATGGCACGCCATCTAGGAATTGGAGATGAGAAGTTGGCACTTATGCAAGAAATAGCTGAGTGGTCCAAGTTGGACTTAGACCACTTGATCCGCTCAGGAGTGATCAAACAGTGCATCACATGCTATCTATATATCTTTGGTCTCTATAAGCACATAATATTATTGCCAGCAAATGCAGAATTTGCATGTAGAACATCATTCATGGACGTCTCTCTTTTGGACACTCAAGGTAACGTTCATCCTACAGGAAGAGTTGTAGGAGATTCTACTTCTATACCACAGACTCAAGAGGGTGGGCGGAAGATGGGGATGACCTTCCACGACATACCTTATCAGGGAGGATCCTACAAAGAAATGCCTACTGCAGATTACCCGCGACCCCGTCAACAGGAGCAATACACGCCATATACTAATTTAGAGAGCTTCTATGAGTTCATGATGGATTTCAGAGATGACTCAGGCAGACAGTTCGATACACTGGAGCAGGATATATAGTACCTCAGAGATAGGTTCGACATAACCTTTCCTCCACCGCCTCAACCGAATTATCAACAACCATTCCAACAACCCCTCAGTCCCTCTATCAGTCGACCCAAGGCTTCGACCAGTCAATTCATTTTCAGTAGGATCTAAACCAGAACTATGAGAACACATCTAGCGGTTTAAACAATCTGGATCAATATTTAAATAGCGACTACCAATAGCAGTTGCTTCCCATGCTTTCTGAAGCTAAAAGAATTGCTCGAGGACGAGCAAAAATTTTCAAGCTTGGGGTGGTTTGTGGTCAGGGTGTACACCCTTTATTTTCCGCCTTTTCTTTTTATTTTCTTCCATAGCATGCATGCATTATTCCTCTTTTTCCTTGCATCTAGCATAAAATTTAGCGTACTTTTTTTTAAAGCTTTGTAAGACTTTCTTTCATAATTTGTAGATTTGCAATTAAGGCTATGCAATGCAAATCTTAGAACTAAATGCTTATCTTTATGCATGATTACACATTTTTCATCTTAGACTGCTTTAACTTTTACTTGACTTGCTCATTGACTCTTTCCTTAAGTTTGGCAATGAATATAAGGTTATTCCCCTTTTTCATAGCTTAACACATTATTCCCTTGATCAATGTTGTGAAAAAAAAATCCAAGGTATATGACCATTGGAATGAGCTAAAGCATGATTAAAGACTCCTAGCTATGATTTCACAAGCTTGCCTCTATTCTAAGGATCTTGAATCATAATTGCTACTTTTCACACATGTGTCAAATAGATCATGATGAGTTTTGAGCGATAATCAAGTTGAAATGTTTTTCCTTGACGGACTACGCGCCCTCTCACCTTAGATTGAGTCAAAAAGATGAAAAAGTAAAAATTTACAAAAAGAGGCTTGGCCGCCCACAAAAATCCCAAAAACATCAAAAGAGTTCTCACCCAGGCCTATAAATTAGAATGCAGTGAATAAAAGCCTGAGTGTGAATAAATGAGCGTTGTTTTCTCTTGTAGGAGAGTTGAGGATGGTGCCCAGTCAGTGTATGTCTACGGTCATTAACGTGGGTATGTCATGCATGGTAGTGCCACCCTAAGGCTCATTAGAGAGTCATTAGGAACCCTTAGGAGACCTATGAGATCATCCCATTAGTAGGGTTGGTTTGAATGCAGTACGAGGAGTTCGTCTCACTCCTCTAGACCAACTGGCTCAGACTATAGGGACTACTGCTCGTTACATGGACCACCCTGATGCAGATCGGGATCCTCAGAAGTCATTAGAGTCTTTTTGTTTTTGTTGCTTCTTAGGACCTAAATAAGTGAGACACACGTTGTCCCTGATTGGTCTACATGGATACATGATGATTTCTCATTGCTCATCACCCGCATGATCATCTATGTGAAAATGCTTTTATGCTATATAATTATGATTCAAGCCCTCGTGAGTATTGACTGTTTATAGTGGACTAGCTTAATCTTGCCTGATTTCTCTTTGATCTTACTTTGGCAGGATTGTGCTCGATTGGTGGGGGTTTGTTCTGAAACAACATGGATCAGGAGATTGATGTTTTAAACTATTTTTCTTAGCCTTAGCATTTGTCGCCAATCTTAATTTGGATGTCATTTTTTTATTCTTTGCACACAGTCTTGCTTGAGGACAAGCAAAGGTTTAAGCTTGGGGTGGTTGATAACACCCAAATTTATGTATTTATGCTACATTTATCTTTGGTTTTGTGTCACTATAGCCTTAATATGCCCAAAATATCCCATGTTCCTGATCTTTTAGTAATTTATATCTTTTCATAGATAAAGATGCTCGAATTAGCCAATTTTTGGACTTGCAGGCAATGAACCGGAGAAGACATCTATCCTCCAAAGAATCCTCCCCAACGCATGGGTTTTTGCAGCAGCTCGGCCTTCACTATGACTGTGAAAATGAGATACACCACGACCATGATCGCATTATCTACACTCGCCTCGATCGCAACCGCAATATTCACCTCCACCAAGATCGTGGTCTAGGAAACCACCTCGACAACGATCCAAGTCACTGTCACAACTTCTGAGCTAATTGTGACTGAGGCCTACACCTCAACCGCAGATCAAGCCTCGACCATGGTTGATCCACAACCTCAACCATGACCGCAGAAGGTACCTCGACTACAGACTGTGACCGAGTGAGGACCACTACCCGCGGTCACCACCACGGTCGTGGTGATTAAGGCCACAACCTAGATCAGAACTACGACAGCCTCACCTATAAATACCCACCCCTCTCCACCTGAAAAGGGGTTCCGATCTGGGGAGTTTTTCCACCTTGTGGTTCCGACCTAGTGAGGTTCCCAAAACCCTATTGGAGAGTCTGGAGGTTTGAGAAGGATGAGGTGCTCATTTGACGCCCGTCTCTTTAGCGTACTTCCATTCCCCACCATCTTCCACCTCCAGTCTTAGATCTCCAAAGGCGGAAGCTGAGGAGAGAGAAGACTAAGGATCCATCTTCTTCGAGAGAAGGAGAACGTACACACCATTATCTTCCACCCCCATCCACCAACCAAGCTGCTGTTCAGGGTGGATCTAGAGAGAAAGGAGGCCAATGAGTCCAGAAGATCAAGGAGGATGACCCAAAAGATGAGATCTGGCCTATACGGAGGCTAGGGAGCAAGAGCCACCTCTCCTCTATAGGCTAAATCTCTTCTTCTTCTTCTCCTTTCTTCTACTGTTCTGCTTTGTTTCTATAAAAATGGTGTTCTTTCATCTTTGTTCGGTGCCAACTATGCTTGTCCATGGCTCGTTGAGCTCCTTCTTGGCTATATAACCCATTTTGGACATGTTTATGTACTTTTACCTTAAGCAAGTAGTTTTATTTCAGATCTAGCATGTTTTATATTCTATCTCCTCTTTCTGGTTATGATTGCTAGTTTGGTTGATCTCTTTCTTACTTGAACTGCTATTTTTGCCTACATCGAGAGATTCATTGTAGAAATAGACAAGAGAAGATAGTTTGGATCAAAATCTGAAAGGAGGATGGTTTGAGGTCATCTGTTCCTAGAATCCCTGAGTAATCTAGACCTGAAAAGGCATCTAGGATATTCTAGAATGTTGGTTTGTCATCCTCGAGAGAGGTTTCATAACATCGATGGGTTTTAGTCACGCTACGCGAGAGCGAATGGGTTGACCCCACAAGAACAGATACCACGGTGCGTACCAGGTTTGGATGTAGATTGCTTGCTGGGGTGTTTGAGGGTTGTCTAAGCCCAAGAACGGGTGCATAGACTACCCAAATTGTGGTTACATAGCCAGGAACTCCTCTCTAGTTTAGTAGAATCCTACAGACTCTATTTTGTTTTCTTTTGTTTGTTTTGTTTTAATTCGTGACAACCCTCTAGACTAGTTCTAGCCTTTATCCTTCCTCAACTATTGTCTTGGTTTATCTAACTTAAGAACAAAATCTCAAGCATCTTAAACGTCACCACGTCCCTGTGTTCGACCCCGTATATCTACTTCGACCCCGTAATAAAGTAGCAGACATCCTTGAAGGTTTCGAGTTATAAATTTAAAGGTTTGATTCCTTCTGAATTTGCATCCCCTTCTGGATGCGTGAATTCTGGGTATATCACATATCATGACTAATGAGATCCTGTCTTCAGCCAACACACACTCTAGACTTATGTTTTATTGTTGTCT